>CM077163.1:73506105-73738605 GCA_039583875.1 Platanthera guangdongensis | reverse complement strand
GCGAGAATGCCCTCCTTGAGTTCTTTGGAACCAAGGACTTCGACGTCCTCTTTCTACGGCGGGACGTTGATTCGCTCCTCCCCGTGTTCCCAGGCGAAGGTAAGGTCTCGCCTTTATCTTGCTAATCCATATCCTTTTCAAGGTTTGAACTTTAGTATTGCCACTTTCGCAGGAGAGCGCGAGATCCCCTTACGCCAACCCTTTGACGAGGTTCGCGCTGGCGGGAGCTAACCTCCAAAAGACCCGCTGGCTCTCGCAAAGGCCGCTGCACAAGCTTGTCGGAAAGAGCAGGCCCCACCTCCTTCACTTGGTGCCGGGAAGCGAAAGCCCGGCGCCTCTGTGCCTCAATCGATCAAGAGACCCAAGACAGCTGATACCGAGAAGGGCAAGGCCGTTATGGTGCCGCCCTCCGAACCTCTCCCTGCAGGCCGCTCCTTTGAGGAGATCTTGCAAGCTGTCATCGAGATCGCAGCCACTAGGGGCGGCGCTGCGGCTCCTGCCGAGAACCCTCAGGCCCCTGGTGTTGCAGAGGGGGAGGGAGCCGCAGCCGAGACCTCCGGCCAGCCTCTGTCCGGAGAGGTGCCGCGGGGCCACCGTAATTTTGGTCTCGGCATGAGGTGCCTGGACGTGGAGAACAAGTCGCTGCTACAGTGGGATCCTGACGCCAACAAGGTCTCGATCTCGTCCCTCTTGCCTAGCTGGGCAGAGCGAGACGAGGTTACCAGTGAGGCTTTCGCCTTAGGTTACTACCACTACAGCCGGGAGGATTCCAGTGTCTACGACAGGATGTCGACCAGGCTGCTGGCTTATGATTCTACTCGCGCCCTGATGCGTGGGCTGGAGCTTGCGCACATGTGTGCTCGCCGGAGCATCACAATAAACCGCAAATTCCAGGATATGTTCAAGGCTAGGGATGATGTGGTGGCTCAGGCAGCCACTTTGGCAATGGAGCTGGTTGAGGGCCAGCAGCTGCTATCTTCGCGCCAGGCGGAATGGGTAAGCAAGATCTTTTACAAAGCTTGCTCTCGCTACTTTAACTCTTCTCTTTTATGCTAACCTCTCACTGTTCAGGATTCCGCCCAAGCCACGCTTCGCGAGGAGCTATCCCAAGCGCGATACGACAACGTCCTCCCGAGGGAGCAGATTGCGCGCCTGGAGGCAAATGCGCCCCCCCCCCCCCCCCCCCCCCCCCCCCCCCCCCCCCCCGCTGGATGAAAGACTGAATAACCGCTACTACTCGGTTTATGACATCGACAAGCTTCTCCAGGCCAACGCGCAGGCTACAGTCAGGTTGACGCTGGAGACGTTGCGAGATGTCGACTGCTGGGATGGGAGGGGCAAAAACATCACTGCACGACAGCTCGTTCCCTGGCTCTTCGAGCCCATTCCAACGCCCCCGGGTGCCCCTAACACCCCACCCTCGGAAGTAACGAAATCCCCTACAGCGGGCGGCGAGACCTCCGGTGAGAGCTCTGGCGAAAGCTCCAGCGGTAGCTCAAGCGGGAGCTCTGAGGGGTATAGCTTGTCTCCTTGAGGGGCCCCATTTTCTTCTTTTTGTCTTAGTGTAAAGAGTGAGACGCACTGAACTTGTACTTGTGTAATATATATCGCAAACGTTCCATTGTAAATGTCTCTTGTTATTGTGAATGTGCTTTATGTAATTGCTGTGGCCGAGTGTTTCCTACGTATGCTTCCGCCGAGGCCCTTGGCCCCCCTATGATAGTCTTCCTTAGCGACGGATCGGCGGGAACCTGCTGCAAACTGCCAGCCGGAAGCGTGGCTCACGAACCCTTAAGATAAAACCGTCCCCCTTTAGCCTGCGCGAATCCATTCAGGCCTGTCGCATAATGCTTCTGCCTGTTTGTTCGAGAATATTAATAGGAGCCTTCTCTGCGAAAACCCCCCCTCTGCGAGACCTCTTTAACGGGGATTTCCCCGCCGAGATCTATTCCGGCCGAGACCTTTCATACCTTTACCTCTTTCTATTTCGTGTCCCGGGCGCGTTTCCTTCCTTGCTCAAACCAAACCTACCCCCCACAGGCGAGCCTTCGGACCTGCCAGCTATATGAGAGCCTGCGCAACGGGTCTACCTGGGGCCGAGCCGAGCTCGGGGTGCCAATGAAGATCACAAACCAACCAAACCTATCCCCCACAGGCGAGCCTTCGGACCTGCCAGCTAGCTGAGAGCCTGCGCAGCGGGTCTACCTGGGGCCGAGCCGAGCTCGGGGTGCCGATGAAGATCTCAAACCAACCAAACCTATCCCCCACAGGCGAGCCTTCGGACCTGCTAGCTAGATGAGAGCCTGCGCAGCGGGTCTACCTGGGGCCGAGCCGAGCTCGGGGTACCGATGAAGATCTCAAACCAACCAAACCTATCCCACACAAGCGAGCCTTCGGACCTGCCAGCTAGATGAGAGCATGCGCAGCGGGTCTACCTGGGGCCGAGCTGAGCTCGGGGTGCCGATGAGGATCTCAAACCAACCAAACCTATCCCCCACAGGCGAGCCTTCGGACCTGCCAGCTAGATGAGAGCCTGCGCAGCGGGTCTACCTGGGGCCGAGCTGAGCTCGGGGTGCCGATGAAGATCTCAAACCAACCAAACATATCCCCCACAGGCGAGCCTTCGGACCTGTCAGCTAGATGAGATCCTGCGCAGCGGGTCTTCCTGGGGCCGAGCCGAGCTCGGGGTGCCGATGAAGATCTCAAACCAACCAAACCTATCCCCCACAGGCGAGCCTTCGGACCTGCCAGCTAGATGAGAGCCTGCACAGCGGGTGTACCTGGGGCCGATCCGAGCTCAGGGTGCCGATGAAGATCTCAAACCAACCAAACATATCCCCCACAGGCGAGCCTTCGGACCTGCCAGCTAGATGTGAGCCGGCGCAGAGGTTCTACCTGGGGCCGAGCCGATCTCGGGGTGCCGATCAAGATCTCAAACCAACCAAACCTATCCCCCACAGGCGAGCCTTCGGACATGCCAACTAGATGAGAGCCTGCGCAGCGGGTCTACCTGGGGCCGAGCCGAGCTCGGGGTGCCGATGAAGATCTCAAACCTATTGAAGTTGGTGACCGGGCGGTCTGGCGGTCTGGCTTGGCGGGTTGATGACCGTGCGATTTTGCAGTTACTCTTCAGCGGTTTGGTTGTTGTGTGTTGCTGTCTTATGTCCAAGCGGTCTGGCGGTTTGACTCTGGCGAATTGGAGACCGGGCGGTCTAGCGGTCTCCCATGACAATCTCTCTCTCTGGCTGTAGCCGAGCGGTTAGCCTGTCTGTCTAACCACGCGGATTGTGCGGTTTGTGTCTGTATAGTCCGCTTGTGTCATGTAAATTTTTAGTCTCACATCTCTTATTTGTATTCTCTCTCCTCTCCTCCATTCTATATAAAGGAGGTCATACCTTTGTAATAGATACCTTTCTCAGTTAATAAAGTTTATATTAAAACCACTTCCGGTTTGTTTTAGTTCCACTTTCGGCTTGTTTTTGTTCATTTCTAACATGGTATCAGAGGAAACGATCTTTTCCTCCTGATTCAGCTTCTTCTTCTGTTCGCGCGGGCTACCTTCTAGCCGCTCAACTTCTTTCCCTCCGCTTGATTCTCGTCTTGTTTCTGTTTCCCGCGACCTGTCTTCGCGGCTTGCCTTCTATTCTGACCGCTGCCCTGTTTGTGCGGCTTGTTTCTCCTTGCTTCTCTTCTCGCTGCTCCTCTTAGTCACTGCGGCCTGTTTACTGGTCGCCTCGACCTGTTTCCTTCTACCCGCTCGTGCTAACTAGTCGTTGCAGCCTCTCTTTTGTCGTCCGACTTGGTTTCTCCTGCCTGCGGCTTTCCTAGCCGCGCGGCCTGCTTCTGTCCGCCCGGCTTGTGACTTGTTTTAGCCTCCGCGGCTTGCACTCGCCATCTCTCTTCAATGGATTCCACTTCCTCCGCGCCGTCCGCCTCGGTGGTCATCTCTTCTGGTAGTGCCCACACTGTTACTCGCGGACGCTGGTTGATCGATTCTGGTGCTACCAATCATATGACAGGCAATCCTCACTGTTTCTCTCATCTAGACACGCATGATCGGTTGCCCCTATCATCATTGCGGATGGTTCTCCCTCCCCGGTCAATGGGATGGGCATGGTTCAAGTCACTCCGTCTCTCTGCCTTGCAGATATCCTCTATGTGCCCCAGTTTCCTTGCAATTTATTATCGATTACCTCTTTATGCAAGCAACTACAGTGCTAAGTCACCTTCACCACTACCTCTTGTTCTTTTCAGGATCCGGCCTCCCGACGGACGATTGCTACTGGGACTGAGAGTGGCGGCCTCTACTTCCTCGACAATGTCTCTGCTCTATCTGCCTTCTCCTCCTCCTCTACAGATCTTCTCCAATGGCATCTTCACCTTGGTCATGCCCTCCCTCGCCTTCTTCGTCAACTTCTCCCCCACCTCCCTTCCCACCATCCTCCTCTTAATTGTGACGCATGTCAACTTGGCAAGCATCACCGCTCTTCCTTTCCTCCCAAGCAAGCTCGTGGATCCACCCGTTCGTTTGATCTTGTTCACTCTGACATCTGGGGTGCTGCTCCTACCCTTACCATTGGGCGGGGTAGTTCTTACTTTGTTACGTTCATTGATGACTTTTCTCGCTGTACTTGGGTCTATCTCTTACGAGACCGTTCTGAACTTTTTGATATATGGACATCCTTTTATCATTCAATTCAAACTCAGTTTGGCGTTTCCATTAAAGTCTTATGCTCGGATAACGCCAAAGAATATCTTAGTCAAGTCTTTTCCTCCTTTTGTATGCAACATGAGATTCTTCATCAAACCAGTTGCGTTTACTCCTCCCAACAAAATGGTGTGGCGGAACGCAAAAAACGTCACCTCCTTGATGTCGCTCGCACTCTGCTTACGCAAATGCATGTCCCTCGCTCCTACTGGGGCTATGCTGTTCTCATCGCTTGCTATCTCATCAATCGCATTCCCTCCACCGTTCTCCATGGTCAAACTCCTTTCTCCATTCTCTATCCGGGCAAAGAACCCTTTCCTCTTCCTCTCCATATCTTTGGATGCACCGCATTTGTGCATGCTCCCTCTACCACCCGCGACAAACTCTCCCCTCGGTCCACCAAATGTATCTTTCTGGGCTACTCTCCCACTCAGAAAGGTTATTGTTGCTTTGACCCCGTCACCCGCAAACAATTTGTCTCTGCGGATGTTACCTTCTTTGAAAATGCATCTTACTTCTCTTCGGCTTCTTCCTCTACTCCTGTTACTCCTCCTTCTCCCTCCAACCCCACTATTCCCTCCACTCCTGCTACTGTTCCGCCACCTCCCCCATCTCCACCATCTCCACTATCTCCACCATCTTACCCTGCTCCTTCTCCTCCACCTTCCTCCTCTTCGATGCCGTTGCTCTCTTCTCCCGGGCCAGCTTTCTCCACCACGGATGCTCCGGATACTGAGGTACCTGCTGACCTGGACCTTCCCATTGCACTTCGCAAAGGGGTTCGGGCTTGTACCCAGCATCCTCTTGCTGCTGTTGTTTCCTATGATCGTCTGACGCCTGCTCGCAGGGACTTTTCTCTGGATATTTCTTCTACTTCCACCCCTCGTTCCTATCAGGAAGCTATTACCCTTCCGCATTGGAAAGCTTCCATGGATGAAGAAATCGCTACTCTGACTGAACGGGGTACCTGGACTCTTGTTCCTCCTCCTGTTGGCACAGATGTTGTTGGTTTTCGCTGGGTTTTTGTGGTGAAATTCCTCCCCGATGGCAGTGTGTATCGCTACAAAGCCCGCCTGGTGGCTAAAGGATTCACTCAGACCTATGGTGTTGATTATTTCGATACATTCTCTCCTATTGCTCGTCTCAGCACCATACGGGTCCTTCTCTCTGTGGCTGTCAACCGGGACTGGCCAATTTCACAACTGGATGTTAAGAATGCTTTCCTCTATGGTGATCTACAGGAAGATGTTTATATGGAGCAACCTCCAGGGTATGTTGCTCAGGGGGAGACACGTGTATGCCGACTGAAGAAGGCTATTTATGGTCTCAGGCAAAGTCCGCGTGTCTGGTTTGACAAGTTTAGCGGCATTGTTGCGGCCATTGGTTTTACACGAAGCTCGGCCGATCACTCCTTATTTGTTCGGAAAACCGCCTCTGGTATGGTCGTTCTTGCGGTTTATGTCGATGACATTTTTCTTACTGGCGATGACCAGGAGGGGGTAACGTTGACAAAAAAACACCTCCGTCAACACCTGGTCACAAAGCATATGGGATCTCCAAAGTACTTTCTGGGGATTGAAATCTCAAGGAAGCCCAACTCCATGGTTCTTTCCCAAAAGAAGTATGCCCTTGATCTTTTAAAGGAGGCAGGATTGACAGGTGCTAAACCTGCCCGTTGTCCTATGACTACTGGAGAAGACAAAACTTGGACAGATGACTCGCCTCTTCTATCCTATATTTCGAGGTACCGGCGTCTGGTGGGAAAACTCATTTATCTCACGGTAACCAGACCCGACATCTCCTATGCTGTTGGAAAGGTGAGCCAGTTTGTGCAAGCTCCTCGAGAGTGTCATCTTCAATCTGCCTTGCGGATCTTGGAATATGTCAAAGCAGCGCCTGGGAAAGGATTACTCTTTCAGAAGAATGGTCATCTGAGGGTTGAAGCATACTCAGATTCGAGTTACGCTGATGACAAAGGGGATCGTAAGTCAACCTCGGGTTTCTGCACCTTTGTTGGGGGCAATCTGGTGAGCTGGAAGAGCAAGAAGCAGTCGGTTGTTTCCAGGTCCAGTGCTGAAGCAGAATATCGTAGTATGGCATCAACCACTTGTGATTTAAAGTGGCTACGAGCTCTCCTGCTGGATTTAGGAGAGGTGTACAACCATCCTCTACCTATGTTCTATGATAACAAGCCTGTCATATACATCTCCAAAAATCTGGTCTTCCATGAAAGAACCAAGCACATTGAGGTCGACTGTCATTTCATTCGTGAAGAGATTCTGAAAGGACAAATTTACAATCGCTTCGTCACTTCTGATAAAGAGCTGGCTGACATCTTCACCAAGCCGGTTTCCGCCTCATTTCTTCATATTTGTGACAAGCTGGGCATGATCGATATATATGCTCCAGCTTGAGGGGGAGTGTTGAAGTTGGTGACCGGGCGGTCTGTCGGTCTGGCTTGGCGGGTTGATGACCGCGCGGTTTTGCAGTTACTCTTGAGCGGTTTGGTTGTTGTGTTTTGCTGTCTGAGGTCCAAGCGGTCTGGCGGTTTGACTCTGGCGAATTGGAGACCGGGCGGTCTAGCGGTCTCCCATGACAATCTCTCTCTCTGGCTGTAGCCGAGCGGTTAGCCTGTCTATCTAACCGCACGGCTTGTGCGGTTTGTGTCTGTATAGTCCGCTTGTGTCATGTAAATTTTTAGTCCCACATCTCTTATTTGTATTCTCCCTCCTCTCCTCCATTCTATATAAAGAAGGTCATACCTTTATAATAGATACCTTTTTCAGTTAATAAAGTTTCTATTAAAACCACTTCTGGTTTGTTTTAGTTCCACTTCCGGCTTGTTTTTGTTCATTTCTAACAAAACCAACCAAACCTATCCCCCACAGGCGAGCCTTCGGAACTACCAGCTAGATGAGAGCCTGCGCAGTGGGTCTACTTGGGGCCGAGCCGAGCTCGGGGTGCCGATGAAGATCTCAAACCAACCAAACTTGTCCCCCACAGGCGAGCCTTCGGACCTGCCAGCTAGATGAGAGCTTGTGCAGCGGGTCTACCTGGGGCCGAGCCGAGCTCGGGGTGCCGATGAAGATCTCAAACCAACCAAACCTATCCCCCATAGGCGAGCCTTCAGACCTGCCAGCTAGATGAGAGCCTGCGCAGCGGGTCTACCTGGGGCCGAGCCGAGCTCGGGGTGTCGATGAAGATCTCAAACCAACCAAACCTATCCCCCACAGGCGAGCCTTCGGACCTGCCAGCTAGATGAGAGCCTGCGCAGCGGGTCTACCTGGGGCCGAGCCGAGCTCGGGGTGCCGATGAAGATCTCAAACCAACCAAACCTATCCCCCACAGGCGAGCCTTCGGACCTGCCAGCTAGATGAGAGCCTTCTCAGCGGGTCTAACTGGGGCCGAGCCGAGCTCGGTGTGTTACAAAACACATAATTACGTTATATTATGAAAAAAATGACAATAGTTATGAGAAAATCAATCGATGTAGTATAATATGTTTATTTTTGAGATACATGGTTACATCCACCCCCCTTCATGGGTAGAAGCGTTTTAGGTCATCACCGCTCCAGGTGTGGCTTAGGGCCCTCCCCTCCACGTCCTGGAGGTAGTATCCTCCCGTTCCGAGGACTTCCTTCACTATGTACGGTCCTTCCCAGTTTGGGTTGAGCTTGCCCACGGGAGCCGAACTTCCTGCCGCGTCAATCTTTCTCAGCACCAGATCCCCTTCAGTAAACTGCTCGACCCTGACATGCTTATCAAAATATTTGGCCATTCGTCGCTTGATCTCTTCTTGCCTGATAGCTGCCACGTCTCACAGCTCTTCCACCATATCTAGCGAGAGGCGTTGCCCCTCCTCATTCTCCAACCTCCAAGTCTCGTCTCCTTCGCCCGCGGCTGTGACTCGCGGGGACCGAACCTCGAACTCCACTGGTAGGACGGCCTCACACCCATGAGAGAGCTTGAAGGGGGTCTCACCGGTGGCCGTGTTCGGGGTCGTTCGCAGGGCCCACATGACCGAGGGGTGCTGCTCCACCCAATTCCCCTTTAAGTTCTCCACCTTTTTCTTTAGTAGATTCACAATGATTTTGTTCGCCGCTTCCACCTGGCCGTTACTCCGGGGGTGGTGGACAGAGTCAAACCGAGATCTATCCCTAGTTGGGCGCAGAAGCTGATGAACTCCTCACTGGCAAACTGGGGGCCGTTATCTATCACTATTGCTTGGGGCAACCCGTGTCTGCAAATGATCTCCCCCCAGACGAAGTTCCTTATGACCTGTGAGGTGACCTTGGCCAAGGCTTTAACCTTTAGCCACTTCGAGAAATAATCGACCATGACTGAGAGGAATCTCCTCTGCCCACTAGCCGGAGGAAAGGGCCCAACTAGATCCATTCCCCAGATGGCGAACGACCACAGTGCCGTGATAATTCGGATCCTTTGAGCTGCCAAGAGCTGAAGGGGGGCGCAGAGCTGGCATTTTTGACACCTCCTTGCAAACTCTGTGGCATCCTTCCTTAGGGTGGGCCAGAAGTACCCCTGCCTGACCACCCTTGCTTCCAACGTCCTTCCTCCAGAGTGACTGCCGCACTCGCCCGAGTGCACCTCCCCCAAGATCTTCGGGATCTCTTCTTCGGTCACACATCTAGCTAGGAGCCCTGACAACATCTTACGATGCAGGCCCCCCTCCATCATTAGGTAGTGTGCTGCTTTGCGCTTGAAGCTTCTCCCGTCCTTGGTCCCCTCAGGAAGTTCACCGGTGGTTAGGAAGGTCACAAATGGATCCACCCACGAGGGTCGCCGATCTACCACCATCAACTCTCCTTCCTCGATAGCCGGTCAAAATAGCTCCGTCAAGGTCCCTCCTCCCCGAGGTCCAAACTTGGCTAATCGATCGGCAGCTATACTTTCTTCCCTTGGAACATGTTGGATTGAGAATGACCGGAACTCTCCGATGATCGCCCTTACCTTGGAGAGGTATTTGATGAGGGTAGGCTCCCTAGCTTCTAACTCTCCCCGATTCTGTGATGCTACTACCTTTGAATCAGTGAAAGCTTCCACATCTTGAATCTCCAGCTCCTTTGCCAAGCGAAGGCCGGCGATCACGGCCTCATACTCCGCTTGATTGTTGGTCACGGGGAAATGCAAAATGACTGCTTGCTCTATGGTTACCCCCTGAGGACTTGTCAATACCACCCCTGCCCCGAGGGAGTGCTTTCCCGAGGCCCCATCAACCATCAAATTCCACGCCTCTTGAGGTTGCTACTCTCCCTCCTCGACTTCAACAATGTAGTCTTCTAGGAAGTCCGCCACTGCCTGCGCCTTGATGGAGAGTCTTGGGACAAAAGAGATGTCGAACTCGCTTAGCTCAAAAGACCACTTAGCAAGTCTCCCCGAGTGCTCCACTCCTTCGAAGATCTTGCGAAGAGGGTGGTAGGTCACCACCCTAATCGAATGTGCTTGAAAGTACGGCCGGAGTTTCCTTGCAGAGATGACCAAGGTGTAGACGAGCTTTTCGAGGATGGGGTAGCGGAGCTCTGCCTTCCTCAATATCCGGTTGACGTAGTAGATGGTCAGCTGCTTCTTCCCTTCTTCCCTCACTAGGATGGAGCTCACCGCCTCTGCTCCTACACCGAGCTACAAGGTCAGGTCCTCTCCTTCTTTTGGGCTCTGAAGCAGAGGAGCCTGAGAGAGTTGTCTTTTCAGCCCTTGGAAGGGCTCTTCGCACTCGGTGGTCCACTCAAACCTTTGATTCCCTCGTAGCACCTTAAAGAATGAAGAATACTTATCTCCTTACCTGGAGAGGAACCTGCTCAGCAAGCCAGTTTGCCTATCAAACGCTGGACCTCCTTGGCGTCGCGAGGTGATTCCAAATCCAGGATGGCCTTTACCTTGTCCGGGTTGGGGTCCACCCCTGCCGGAGTCAGGAGATGCCCGAGGAACTTCCCGCGGCTGGCCCCGAAGACACACTTCAAGGGATTCAGCCTTATCTTGAACCTACTTAAGGTGGTGAATGTCTCTTCCAGATCTTGTAGGTACAAATCCATGCACTTGCTTTTGATCATTAGGTCATCGACGTAGACCTCCAAATTTCTCCCTCTCTGATCCCGGAAGACCCGATCCATCATGCGTTGGTAGGTAGCCCCTGCGTTCTTCAACCCAAAGGGCATCATTTTGTAACTGAAGCATCCCTCCCTTGTGATGAAGGAAACATCCTTGGTATCAGGAGGGTGCATCCGAATCTGGTGATAACCTGAAAAAGCATCTAAAAAGCTCATGACAGAAAAACCGACGGCTGAATCAACCAGCACGTCGATCCGAGGCATGGGGTAGCAATCCTTAGGGCATGATGTATTTAACAAAGAAAAGTCAATACACATTCTCCATTTACCACCTCCTTTTTTAACCATTACCACATTCAAGATCTAGCACGGATACTGGATCTCCGAGATGAAGTCGGCCTCCAGGAGCTTCCTGACCTCCTCACGAATGGGCTCCTTCAGCTTGGTTGCGATGGCTCTCATCTTCTGGCATATGGGGTGAGTGCGGGGGTATAAGTTCAGGCGATGGCAGGCCACGTCTGCGTCGATGCCCGGCATATCCGCCGTACTCCAGGCGAAGATGTCGACGTTGCTTTGAATGCAAGCCCGCACTCGCTCCCGGGCCTCAGGACTCAAGCCCCCGCTGACCCGCACCCTTTGTACTTGCCCTACACTGGTAAAGACCTCCATCTCCACCACTTCTTCGGCCGGCTCCAGCCACGACTGTTCCCAACCGACCGTTGCCTCTTCCTCCAGCTCCAGCTCTCCCGTTTCTACCTCCTCCTCGATCCCCAACGCTTCTACTAGCCCCTCATGCTGCTGCTCGGCTCCTACGCCCCTCGGGGTCTCTCCCTCAACTCCTCATGCCGCTTGTTCTCCTACTTCCATCGCACCTTCTGGGCTCTCCTGCTCCTCGTCCCCCGGACCACCTGAACATCTCCTTGCTGCTTCTCAGTCTCCTCTTCTCCGACTTCCTCTTCAACTATCTCTCTTGCCTCCTCTAGGCACATTTCCTCTTCCTCCCCAACCTCCTCAAGTGCCGCCATCTCTATCTCCAACTCCTCTGCTTCTGCCATCCACGAAATGGTGTTGACCGCTGTAACGTAGCATTGTCTTGCCACCTTCGGGTCCCCTATTACCCAGACCTGCACCCCCCATTATTGAACTTGAGGCATTGATGGAACGAGGAGGGGACGCAGCGAAAGGCGTTGATGAGGGGGCGCCCAAAGATGGCATTATAGCTGCTTGGGGCGTCCACGATCACGAACCTGTAGTTCCGCGACACGCCCCCAACTTCACGTGCAGCCCTACTCCCCCTTCCACTTCCTTCCATTCTCCGGAGAACCCAAACAACGGTCCATCCGAGGTCAGGATCCTCTTCCCTTCAACCCTCATCTCATCAAAGGCTTTCTTGAAGACGACATTCACCGAGCTCCCATTATCCACTAGTATCCTCGAGACCGTGTAATTTTCCACCGCCGTCTGGATCACCAGGGCATCACAGAATGGATCCTCATAGTCTGGCATGTCCTCTAACGAGAAAGTGATTTTTTCTTCTGGTGGGGGAACCTGGGAGGTAGAGGAGACCCCCCTTCAGTACATGGTTTGCAGGCTCTCCTTGCGGGTTGCCTCAATCCCCACTCCTCCGTGAATCACCCCGATTCCTCCCCGGGTCCCTACATCTACCCAATCTTCGCACCTATCTTGCACCTCGCCCTGCTGCACCTCAACTATCCTCACCGGTGGCTCCTGCCTCCCTGCTTCTCTAGTTTCCCTTATCTCTAAGAACTACGGGCAGGTGGCCGTCGCGTGACCTTCCTCATGGTGGAAGTCACAAAAAAGCAGCGCCTCCCCGCCCCTTCTTCCTTCTCTCCCTCTTCTCCCTCCTCCTCGAGCTCCTCTCCCCGCTCCTCTTCCTCTTCCCACTTCCATTGCCTCTTGCGGTGGTGGGGCACGACCCCTCGGCGCCTGCCTCCATGCCGGTTGGTCGAACTTCCGGGGCTCCCGTAGGTTATCTCTCCCCTGGTAGCCTCCTCCTTGGCCCTAGGGGCGACCCTCCTGGGGTCTCCAACCTAACCGGTTGTTCGACTCCCGGGCCCCCCAACCCTGCTGTTGCCCAAACCTCCGGGGCTCTTCCCTTCTCCTTTCTTCTCTCTGCTCCCTCTATTCCCTTGGCTCCTTCTGTCTTCCTGCTGCTGGTTCCTTCACGTCGTCCTCCGCCTGCCTGGCCAACTTCCTGGCGAATGCTAGGTTTGCTCTCTCGAAGTCAACTCCTTTGTCACCCTCTCCATGATCTCCTTAAAGGATAGGGGAGGCACTCTCTTCAATTCCATGCTAAAGAATCCCGGTCTCAGCCCCAGGGTGAAGGCTAGCATCAGTGCGTATCCTGGGACCTCCTGGACCAGGAGGATCTCTTCCTGAAACCTGTCGACATAGTGACCCAGTGTCTCCTCTGACTTCTGCCTCACCGCAAATAGGCACTCTGCTTCCTTCTTCCGCTTCTTCGAGGTTGAGAACCTCAACAGGAAACTTCTACGCAGATCCTCAAAACAGTAGATTGATCTTGCTGGCAACTGGTGGAACCAGTCCCGAGCCTTCTCCTTCAACATGATGGAAAATAGCCGGCACTTGAAGGCATCCGTCATCTGCCTTGTCGATACGACGTCCTCAAACCACTGTACGTGTTGTACCGGGTCATCCTTCCCTGAGTAGTAGGACATGTCAAGCTCCCGGAACCCCTTCGGTACCGGAGCTGAGATGATGAGCTCGCTGAACGGGCTCTCGCCTCCTGCCTGGCGAGAGGGTACGTCCCGCGGCCTCGGCTGACTGGCCCGATCCGCGAGACTATGCCCCGGGAAGAGCTCTCGTACTGTCGCTTCCTTCTCGCCCGGATCCGTCAGCGCCTCCTTACCCGGGCGCTGGCTCTGACCCGGGAAGAGTTCCCGTGCCGCCACATCTCTCTCGCCCTCCTCCCCCGGGACCTCCTTTCCCGGGCGCTATCCTGGGGCATTCTCGCCCAACAGCGGGACCTCTTCTATCGGGACCTGAGGGGTGGCCCACTTGCCTCTGGCCGAGAAGGCCAAACTGATCATCTGCAGGACCTCTCACCTGAATTCATCCAGCATCCTCTTCGTCGCTTCCTCTCCCCGGGTAGGGGAGCATCCAGAACCTGACCCTTCACCTTCACCTCCAGCCATGGGACAAAACGCAAGGCTTTCTTGTATTGGCTGCCTTCCATGCTCACCGCACCAGAACTGTTGAAGCCAAATATGACCTCAACCGGAGTTCAAAGAAAAGGGGGTGCAGCCAAAACCTACTTCTCTCAAGCCTCAACCCTCGACTGGATTCAAAGGACCTAAGACTAACCCAAAGCCTCAGCAGGGAGGTCCCACCTCACACCCAGAAGATCTCTGAGAGCTTCCCCTCCAAAGCCAAAGCTGGGATAGGAGCTCCTCAGAAAGCACTGGAATTTGAGAGATAATGACAGCTTGCCCTCTAAAGAGTCCTTATGGGTCTATTTATAGCATCGTGCTGACCTGAAATTACTGAAAAGCCCCTAGTTGGTCTGCCAATAGCCGAATCCCGTTGTTTTTCTGAGGGCACATGGGGTAAATTTACCTGAGGGCAATCTGGTCATTTAACCTTAGGCCTTTGGGCCCCACTCGGCGAGAGCTCTGAACTGAGGGCCTCTTAACCAGAGACGGCGCGAACGATTTCGCCGGCTGACAGGCGAGAGCCCCTTTAAGATTGGAACTTGGCACTAGCCGCTCCCGCGCTGGCCGAGCTCGACAATCTCGTCCCGTTGATCTCCATTCGGCAACTTGACGCGAATGTTCCCGCCATCTTGGGCGAGACTTCCTTTTGGGCGGTAACTCTTTTGGCTAGCTCAACTGTGACCATTGCGCCTCCTGATCTGACTCAGCGAATATGGGGTTGTACACCAATAATACCTTCAGCCCCAACCTTTGTCATGGATGACTCCCCTATGCCAGATCTAGATGAACTGATCTTGGCTGATATTGAAGATGAAAATAAGGCAGCAGCTGAAAGCTCTGTCCAAATTATTTCTGATTCTGTTGTAGCTTCTCCTCCAATTCTTGTTGAAACTCCTGCTCCTGCTCCAGAAAAGCCTGCTATTTCTGCTAAAGCTTTGAAAGCTTTGGATGATCTATATGATAACCCTCAGGGTTCTGACAATGATGATGATGAAGATGAGGATAAGGACTCACATGAGGAGGATACAAAGAAGAAGAAGCAAGTATCAAAGAAAAGAAAAGCTCCTCCTCCTCCTGCTCCTAAGCCTAATTCAAACAATGACACCCCTTACTACATTATTCAAAAAATAACTCCATACAAAGCGATGCCAGCATGGATGTGGCTATCTAAGAATCAGCAGAAGGAAAGGAAAAAGAGTAGAAGATACTCACCTCCACCAGTTCAAAGGTATAGAAAAGATCAACCACCTCCTCTTCCTCCTGCAGCTGGTGCCTCTGGTTCTATTCTCAAAGATCTGCCCTTATTCAAACATATCAAAGATATCAAGGGAGATCTTTTCATGAAAGTAGCCAGTACAGGCAATAATCTTCAGGAAAACAACATCAGCAGCAACAATAATATTAGCAACAACAACATCAACAACAACAACATCAACAAGCTGAAAGTCCTAAAAGACCACCCTCTCCTTCTGTTCCTTGTGAAGATCCAGAAACAGCCAACACAGCTAAAATGGCCAGGTTCCAGGAACTAGTAGGCCTCTCTATGATTAACAAGGCAAAGGCTGAAGGGAAGGATATTTCTGAATACACTACAATGTCCAAATACATGAGAGAAGAACTAAAAAGGTTTGAAAAGGCTAACAAAATTTTTAATGTTGATGATTATATGAAATTACATCATGAAGCAGTGGTCCCTAGAGCTGCATCTCTGAAGATTTTAGGGGCTGCTGACCTGACAATGACTATGGAACAAGCTTTAAATCCAAACAGGGAAATAATCTTTACCAAGACAGGAGACAAGGGCAAGGATGTAAAGCTTCGGGAGAAGAAGTAGAAGAAATGAAAGTTGAACTATTTTTTTTCTATTTTTCTCCCTTAAAAACAATTTCATATTGTCTGAACAAAGCTCTTATGCAAATATATCTGCTGCATGTGTTAATTATTTCTGCCAGATATATCTTTTTCCTACTTTGTTTACTTTATGTTTTTATTTTGAGTCTATTAGTGACCTCACCCAAATAGGGGGAGATTGTTGGATCCCTAGTTTGATTTGGGCTAGGTTCACTAACTTAGGATGATGTAACCCAACATGTATAGCTAGGGTCATAGTTGTGTCCTAGAGTCTAGGCCAAGTCCTCAGTAACAACATCACATGGACAAGCCATCATCAGACTGCCAGAGACTCAAGACATAGAGTTTTCTCAAAGATTCAGAGATTTCTCCAGAGACTAAGTAAAATGAGTTCGACATTCGTCGAACTCAGGTCGACGATAGTCGTTCTCAGCTCGACGATCTTAGAGAAATATTCTCTGAGCTGAGCTCGACGAACTTCAGTCATAGATTGACGATCCTTGGACTCCACCTTCATAATTCTAACTCCAGACTGTTCTCTGAACTCAGGTCGACGATAGTCGTTCTCAGCTCGACGATCTTAGAGAAATATTCTCTAAGCTGAGCTCGACGAACTTCAGTCACAGATCGACGTTCCTTGGACTCCACCTTCACACTTCTAAGTCCAGACTGTTCTCTAAACTCAGGTCGACGAACCTAGTTCTTAGGTCAACGAACTTCACTCTTTGCTCGACGATTTCTGGACTTCCACTTCAACTCTATTGCCAGAGGTTTATCAATTTTTCTATAAGTCCAGAATCATCTTCAGCTCGACGAAGTCTGTTCTCAGGTCGACGAATCTAGTTCTCAGCTCGACGAACTTGAAGTACAGAAATGCAAAGCTTCCAGAGACAGCAAGTCATGTTTCCAGCTCGACGATTCTGCAACTCAGCTCAAAGAATAGAAACCGTCTGGTCGACGAATACAACATCTCAACTCGACGAACTGTGGACTCAGTTCGACAAATTCTGCTATTGTTCGACGATTCCAGACTTAGTTATTTCTGGCCTTCTGTCCCCACTCTAATGCAATAATTCCTGAGTAATTAATGCTCTAACATTCTCTGAATGTATCCGTTAGAAGGAGCTTTAATTATGGTCTTCTCCAGAATTATTGCTTGTCGTTTTTCCATTGGACAGTTGGGGAAATAGATCGATGTCGATTATTCTCAAGGCTGTCAGCATTAATTGCATGTGAATTCAAATTTTTGAAGCACAGAGAAGAAGAGAATAACGACACACAGACATACAGAGACAGACAAAAACAATCAAGATTGATTGAGAAAGCTTCACACAGAGCACATCTTACTGAGAAGCATAAAGAGATTACTGACAAACTGAAAAGAAACATTTTAATCTTGAACAATCTGCTCTGTCAACAAGAAGGATTCTATGATACACAGAAGCTCTTGACCAGAAGCACATCAGCACCTGAAGAAGAAGAACAACATTACCTATATCAAGAGTCTTCTTTCTTCAAGTACTCTAGGACACTTCAAAAGGATAACATCATTCTCATCTGTCAAAGAAGTTCCTGAAGATTATTGCTAGTCAAGGATTCAGTTTGAAGACCTATCACCCAGAAGCTTAGCTCCTGTTATTCTCAGGGGGAGCCTTAAGCTATAATCAAATCCACAGTCTTCTCAGTTGTATATTGAGAAAGACAAGACAAAATCATCTCTCACCCCCACTATATAAAGGGTTGTCATCTCCCTTCAAAAGTGATTCCTTGGTTGAAAGTCTCTTGATCAAAAGACTTGGGTTGGTTTTTGAGCACCTTATCAAAAGCTCATTGGTGTCAGGCACCTGATCAAAAATCTGAGTGGATTCCTACCAAGGGTGGTAGAAGAGTGGATGTACCCAGGTTGGGGACCACTATAAAATTCTTGTGTCGTCTGGTTGCTCCTTTTTCTTTTGTTCTTGTTGTTCTTGTGCTTTAGGTTTATTGTTTGCTAGTTTATTAATTTCTGCACTTTTAATTTACAGCAAAAGTTGTAATAGCTGTTAATAATTTTTAAGAATACTCTATTCACCCCCCCCCCCCATCTAGAGTATTTCAGATATAACTCTCACTTTCAGATTTGGCTGGCAGGATCGGCGTTTTGTTGTGATGACCTTCCCGGGTGTGAAGGTGTCACCGCAAAGCGGCAGTTCTGGGCCTAAGACCCCGGTGTTTTCAAAAAAAAAGGGTCTTACAAGTGGTATCAGGGAAGACCTCGATCAAAAAGTAGCAGTCCACAACCCCTGGGTCACACCCGCACGAGTTTAGTTTGTGGACAAACTAAGCAGCGGAAGTAGTGGTGTGCCCATATGGGGGATCACATGTAAATTGTCCACTTTTAATTAGGTTTGAGTCAGTTACTTACTAATGGAGTTGTTATGCAGCCCCCAACACAGCCTATGACACAGGGCAGAGTCCAGCATACTCCAAATGTTGCACCACCTCCCCTGGTCCCCACTACGTTCCTACAGTCAGATATGGGGAAGACTCTGACAGATATCTTGGAGGCTTTTAGGGCTCAACAGGTTCCGGCTCCGCAGCCAAACCCGGGGGCCAACTGGCTGAGTACATTTCGAGGACTTTCTCCCCCATCCTACTTGGGGACAGAGTCAACCGATCGGATGGAGGAGTGGCTGGACATCATGTATGAGATGCTGACTGGGATACGGTGCACGTGGGAGGATAGGGTGCCCTTGGTCGTCTCTTGCTTGGTGTTTAAGACAAAATTTGACTTCGACAAAAGTTTGAAAAATAGGGGCGTAGCCAACACCTACTTGTCCCAAGCTCTGACCTCCGACAGGTTGTGAAGGACTACAAACCGACCCAAAGCCTCAACAGGGAGGTCCCACCGCTTACACGGAAGATCTCCGAGAGCTTCCCATCCGAAGCCAAAAGCTGGGCTTGGAGCTCCTCAGAAAGCACAGAAAAATCCTCTCAAGTCCCGGGAAAAACGTGTGCTTCTGAAGAACCCCTATGGGTCTATTTATAGTTTTCTGTGTTGGATCTGCAAATAACCATACTTAGCTGACCTGAAATTACCAAAGTACCCCTGCTCGGGTCTGCCAAGAGCCAAACTCCGCTGTTTTGAGGAGTTTTATACAGACCATCAAGGGCAAAAGGGTAAAATTACCCGTGATAGAAGAGTAAAATCACCCATTGATATAGATCTGTCAAAATGGCCTTTACCATACGGCGAGTGGGAGACCACCTGGTGGCGAGACGGGCCTTCCCGCTCGTCTCGTGGGTATCCTTTGCTAGGGGTCCCTCTCGCCACTATGGGCCTACTCGCGCACCAGACGGGGCGTCTCGCCTACTACGGAGACCTCCAGACTCGCTGCCTGCGAGTGGACCACGTGGTCCCACTTGCCTATCCGCACCTCTTGTAACACCCCTTATCAGTCACGTAGTATATAGCAGAAGGTCCGGCTGGGGCCCGACGCCACATACCACAGACAGACCGGGTGGTTACTTAATGGAAACCATCCAACCAATGACAACGTCCTACACAGTGCATTCTAGCAGAAGTAATTTAAGATTACAAGATTAAGAACCCATCAATAAGCATGAATGTCCACTACTCAAAACAAATAGGAATGAAGGTACAAATACACAAGTACTGGCCTTATGGCCTTACAATATTTTGCTCCAATATAAAATGTTTTCCAAACCTCGGCACGCAGGTCAGACATAGATGAGTAAAACAAGTAAACGCTAAAATTAGTCCTTCGAGGGCCGGCTCAGCAATCTTGGGCTTAAGCCCGCTATTTAGTAGTCGACTCCGCAGCACCTATAAGCAACAATCCACCGCACGGTGGCAAATAAGGGCAACGGTCAGCTATGCTGACCAAATTATAACGATCCCGCCCCCAACCCGGGACAGCGATGCTCCTTTCCCGCACTTTGTTAGCATAAACTGCAGTATAATGTAACAACACATCAACACAGGCATAGGCACGCACAGCCACACACCCCGTGCTCTCAAGGCACATTCTCGGTGAACACGGTCCAAGTCCGCTGGCTCACCACCGCCCCTAGGATGGCAATATCTCGTGAGCAACTGGTCTTTATGGCCACTGCCTAAGACCCTCCATCTATGCCAATGGCGAGTACCACGTACCTTAGGTCTCTCTAACTGAACCACATAGATCGGGTACGGTTCCGCCTGACCCGTTGCTCACACCTCAACGTCAATTTAAGTCGTCTGCGCGGGTCAAGCTTCCCCGAGTCCCGTATCTCTGACACATATCACATAACCCAGTTATGTTCAGGTTGGCTCGCAGGCCACCATGTTGGCAGAATCACGGATCTGCCCAGTTTTCCGGGTGCACCTTGGAGGTAATCCCCAAGGCTCCCTGTTGTAATCTACCGCGCAGAGAACCTGAAAAACAAACATTCGCACGAAGTCTTCTCCGGCCAATCATGCAATGCAACATCACCGATCCAGACCAACTTGTCCGGGTAGGCTTCACATATCATGCCTATATCTGTTCTCGATTACGGACTCTACATGTACACAATGGGGACTATTCATGTCTACCCGAAGGAATGCCTCAACTCACCACAAACTCGCGAGAGAGGGCTTCCTATGCAAGGGAAAAGAAGAGCTTCACATGCTCAAGTAGAGAATCGTTACCCTAGCATTTTTCCTTGGCACCATGGAAATGTAAGCGGATGACAAGCACCACACTCTCCTTGCCTCCGTAGATTCGAAGTCGGTTCGCGATTTGGAGCTCCGAAGCTCCGCCAGTGACCGGAACTAAGCTTCTTCTTCCTCTTTTGCTCTCCCCTCTCTCTAGGCTTTAGAATGAGAATACCCAAGTGAAATGAGGGTTTTCAAAGTCTAATCCCGGGTATATCCCATCAGGAACAACCCCCAACCATCATATCCCAAAGTAAAGAAACGAACGACCACGATTCGGGCCTGAAATGCAAAACCTGGGCCAAACACGTCCTACGACACGTACATGTCCAGGGTTGTGTCCCTCATTTACTGTCAAAATAAACACGTCTCGAAAAACACAAGAGCACCTGACACGCCCGTGTTCGACCTGACACACCCGTGTTAGCAAGTACACGCCCGTGTTCCAGGGCATGTTCCTCTATCCACACAGGACCAACACCAACCCAAGACTCACACGGGTCTTGGACACGCCCGTGTCCTATTTGACACGCCTGTATCAAACACGAACATGTCTGGGCTCCAGGCCGTGTTCACTATCTTGACATTTCGTCGAGCGCAGTTCGTCGACCTCCCGACACAGCCTTGGACATACCTGTGTCCTAGGCCGTGTTCCCTCTCTCGACATATCATCGAGCGAAAATCGTCGACTTCCCTGGCAGATCGTCGATACGAGCTCGACACACCCGGAGACACGCCCATGTCTCCGGCCGTGTTCGCTGCTCGACGATCGTCGACTTTAGAATTCGTCGACCTCTCGGCCAAATCGTCGACCCAAACACGACACTCCCTGGGAGACGCCCGTGTCCCAGGCCGTGTGCGCCCTACCAAATTCCAAATTTGGCCCAGAACACCTCCCGTCGCTCTTTTGAGTTTCAGGGCGTTACCACTCTCTCCCTCTTAAAAGAATTTCGTCCACAAAATTACATAAAGAAATGATAAGCACAAAACTTAAACAGTACCTGAGCAAAACAACTCCGGATACTCCTCAAGCATAGTCTGCTCTCGCTCCCAAGAGAGCTCCTCCCGACCGCAATTATCCTAACGGACCTTGACCATCCTGATCTCTTTATTGCGTAGCCGCTTGACTTTCGAGTCCTCAATACGTACGGGCTTGACCTTCGTCGTCAGCCCACTATTGTCCGGCAATTGATCGACCGCGATCACTTGCGTAGGCTCTTGCACCGCCTTCTGTAGCACCGATATATGGAATACATCATGTAGACCACTAAGCTCCACTGACAGCTTCAACTGGTACGCTGCTTCATCAATCCGATCCAGAACCTCAAACGGTCCAAGGTACCTCGAGCTTAGCTTCTTCAAGCGCCGCACCCGCGAGACACCCTTGAACGGCTTGATTTTCAAGTACACCCAATCGCCGACAGTGAACTCCACATTCCTGTGCTTGGCTGAAAGATATTGTACCAAAACACCTAGAGGGGGGGTGAATAGGTGACTTGAATCTTTTTATCTTTTTAAGGCAGCAGTCAGATTTTATCTCAGAGTTATATATATTAGTATACAGCAATCACACAGCAATCACAGAATATCACAGCATACAGTAGACACACTGTTTTATAGTGGTTCCCCAAGGTTTGGGTACATCCACTTTCCCCCTTCGCCTATCTAGCAGTGTACTAGATTCGGCCCAACTTCTCCACTATCTCAGAACCCCAAAATAGGTTCCTACAGCTCAGGCCCAAGGCCCTACAACTCAGCTTCTTTACAATGCCTACACTCAGCCACCAAGGCCTACACTCAGCCACCAAGGCCTACACTCAGCCACAACAGGCCTACAATCAGAGATTTCAATCTCCTACACTCAGGCACTCAAGCCCTACACTCAGCCTTTATAATTACAGGCTTACAAGACTCAGATCCCTAAGGATCCTACAAGATAAAATGAATACAAAAATTATAACTCAACAACTCAATGACAAGAGAGAAGAGTTGTGAGATTCTTGATGAGTTCTTGGAAGAACTCAGCTGAAATCAATCTGACTTGGCTTTCTTCAAAGCTTCTTGAATGTAGAACTCAATTAGATTGACCTCTTCTGCAGTTGATCCTTGATCTCTGCTACTTAAGATTCAGAATAAATCTGAACCCTTCTTCTCAGTCTGGTTCCAATGACTGATTTCTTGGATGGAGCTCTCTCTTTCCAACTTCTTAGATCTTCACTAGATTCTTCAAGGAATAGCTAGATCTTCTTTGTACTACTTGATGTGTTGATTATCAACTTGGACAATCACTTAATCCATAATCTTAACAACCACTTTCTGTAGACAGCATATGCCTATTTATAGGCCTTCTTCATGGTAACCGGCTGGTCCGGTTCATAACTGATTTCTGACAACTCTGACAGGTGCAGTAGACCGGCTGGAATGGCAGCTGTCAAGTCATCCAGTCAGTTCTTGAAAATTATATAACTGTCTGTAAGTGTCGAGACTGTCTGTCTTTAAGTGTCGACACTAATAGACCAAGTGTCGACTCAAGTTGACTAAGTATCGACACTAGCCTACAAGGTGTCGACACAACTCCTTGTGTTGTAGATTTTAGATCTCGACACTGCTTCTTCTTCATGTGTCGACACTGAAATTGAGTGTCGACACAAGTACTTGTACTTCAGTATTTTGCTGAATTCTTCTAAGTGTCGACACAACACCTTTGTGTCGACACATCTTCATGTGTTGAATCTGTTAAGTGTCGACACTGCTTCTTGGTGTCGACATATGTCTTCAGTGTTGATACTTGCTGAGTGTCGACACAGCTCTGGGTGTCGACACATTCTTCTTCTGTCGAGACTCTGGCTGAGTGTCGACACATCTCCTTAGTGTCGACACTTGGACTTAGAAATTTTTCCTTCTTTCCTGTAAATACTTAACCTGCACAAGTGAACTCAAAACACATCAAATACATTTTGATGTATATCATTGAGTTGGGTGAGGCTTCTTCAAATCAGGTATATTAGAACCAATGTACCCAACAATCTCCCCCTATTTGGAGAAGTCATAACCCTTAGTCAATGATATACACCATTCATAATAAAATTACAAAATGATGTAAAGCAGGATTATATATAGCAGGGCAAACATAAACATGTATCAATCACACATTTATATATAGACATCATCACAGAACAATTATGAAACAAATTTATTACACAACAAATTTATCACACAGATATTGTTCTAATAGCTTGTCATATTCATAATTCTAAAGTTTACAGAATGCTTTACAACAAAAGAGTATATAGTAAACTTAAGAAAATTTCTATGCTATTCTTGATCAGCATCTTTGATCACTATCCCTTTTCCAGATTTTATCCTTGCTTGCACAGGGGCTTCAGCATCTTCAGTTTCAGCAGGCTTCTTCCCTTTCAGCTCCTTCTTCTTAAGTTACTCAGCCTTAATCTTTTGCCTTTCAAAATAATGATAAGGCTTGGGAAATTACTTGCTAGGCTCCTGAGCAGTAGGAGGTAGCTTTCCCATCTTGGCCATTCTTCTGTATTGGACTATAGCCTCCTGCCTTGTCTCATGCTTTCTCCATTCAGCCTCAGAAAACCACTTGTTCATGTCTTGCACATTATCTTTTGCAGCTTTCCAGGCAGTCAAAATAATGTTCCTAGAGGTGGGGCTCCACTGCTCAAAGTCTGGTCTTTGTTCAGCTTGCTCCCTGAACCTCTTCTTAGACAATCTGGTTTCTTCTTCAGCTTGCTCTTTCAAGATAGCTTCTTGCATAGCTTCAAAGACTGGCTGAATCACCTTTTCTAGAATAATCTTCTGAGTACCATCAGGTGGACTATACATGGACTGTATGTCAGCTTGAACCATATCAAAATCTGGTGGAGGATAGATCACTTGAGCTACTTCTGGTTGCTCACCTCCAAGATATGCAGGGTTAATTCAAGATTCTGCCACATTATCATCATCACAAAGAGGAGGATAACTAAGAGTGGCTCTGATGGAATTAGAAATCCATTTTGCATGGTCAGAGCCAGCTTTGACTAAGACCCTCTCCCCCTTTATGACTTCTCTTTCTATGTGATCCCTTAAATCATCTTTTTGAAATCTGATTTGGGCATTTAGATAATTGACTCCATCCCTGTAGAAAGGTCTTAACCTTTGGAGTTTTTCAGAGATCAGCTTCTGAGAGTCTTGAATAGCAGTTGTAATACCAGTTAAGCTTTCTTGCAGTGCTTTATCAAAATCTGCCTTAGCAGTAGCAGTAGAAGTTGTCAGTCCAGCAGCTATGTTTTTCATTTCTGTGACAATTGCATTATGAGAAGCAGTTAAGTTATCATTCATTCTGATTTGGTTCTCAAGAACATATCCTTGCTTCTGTGCAATGTCATCTACTTGAGCTTTGATCTTTTCTTGATGAGTAGCCAAGTACACCACTGCATTCCCTCCCTTATGGAAGCAGTCTGTCATCTCCTTCTTATTAAGATTCATCTCAAATCTTATTGACTTTATATCCTGGGCAAGATCAAACTGTAGTGATTTGTGCCCCTCATCCAATTAAGTTTCAATATCTTTCCTGTGTTCATCCAGTTTAATCTACATAGCAACCATCAGTGCACTATAATCAACAGTTGGTGCTGGCTGTGATATAGGCTGTGGTGCAATAGTTTGTAAAGCCTTCTTATAATTCTGACTTCTTCTTTTGAAAACTTGAAACTTCTTTTTCTTAGCCCTTGTAGTCTCCTCATCTTCAAAAGAAGATGTGCTGGCTATCTCTACCCTCTCCTTAGGTAGCTCCTCAACAGCTGCTTGTTTCTCAGGCTCATGCCTTGCAGGTTCTTCAAGAATTGGCACTTGCTCCCCCTCAATTGGAGCATTCTCTCCTTCAGCAGCTGTACTGTCTTTTCCAAAGTCTTCTTGATCCAGATTAAGAAATAGATCTTCCATAGTAAATTCTTGTGGAGAATGAGCTGGAGAAACTCTGGGCTCATCTACCACTGGATCAGATACAACTTCAACTTCAACAGATGTGTCTTCCATGACAACATCTGGGACTTGACTATCCAGCTGAGTTTGCTGATTAAGATTATTTAAGGAATCAGACAATACATTATCCTCAATAGGGAAATCTAAAGCACTAAGCTCAGTGATTAGCTCAAGGATGATGTTTATAGCTTGCTCACTCTCCAGTGGAGTTGGCTCTTCCACAATTAGTGGCTCCCCCTGGATTTGATCCTGGTGTAAAGGGTTAGCTGGTGGTAGCCCCCCCTGCTTTCTGCAACTTCTTGTTGAGCTGTAGACTTCTCAACAGTCTCTTCTTCATTCTCATCAGGTGAGAAAACAACTTGCTCTTCACTATCAGAGCTGCTAGTTGGATCCTGAGCTAGTGGGGCAGACTTCTTCTTCTTCTTTAGAGGTGTTGCTTTCTCAGGAGTGATCTTCTTAGGGGTTGGCATCTCCTTAGTCAAAACCCTGTCCCATCTGGAGAAGATCCTCATGTCCATCTTTCTCATATGGTTGATTTTGCTTCCAGCAGCTTGACCCATAACTTCTGGTATAATACCAGCAAGGTATAGACTTAAGATTCTGCCCAGTTTGGGCTTCTTTAGGCTTTCCTTAATCTTCTCAAAGATCACTACAGACCAGTCAGTTTTCAGGCTAAAGATTATCCTCGTCATAATGTTGAACATATGGGCTGATACCCTATCATGCCCTCCAGGTTTGCTTAAGATTACTTTTCCAACAATTTCTGACAGGAATTTCTCTTGACTGTTCATTCCTTTTCTATTGAAAACTGAGCCAATTTTCATCTTAGAATCCAGACCACACCATGCCAATGCATCTTTGGTCCTGGAAGCTGTAACCTCTTCTTCTTCCTTAGTTCTTGGTAACTGAAGGATTTTCCTCAAACTTTTTGGTGAAACCTTAACCTTCTCACCATGGACCCTGGACTTGATCTTGAATCCAGATTCGTCTACCTGAGCTCCATTTAGAAACTCTAGTACCTCTTTCTTCCAGATTTTAGTAGGCTCTGAAACAAGATATTCTAACCCTGAGTCTGCTACTAGGGTTACTACAGGCTTGATCTTCGGGTCTGCATCAACAAATGCGTCGCGCACCAGTTCATATCCTTCATTGACGTTCTCCTCA
The DNA here is from genome assembly GCA_039583875.1 of Platanthera guangdongensis. Taxonomy (NCBI): domain Eukaryota; kingdom Viridiplantae; phylum Streptophyta; class Magnoliopsida; order Asparagales; family Orchidaceae; genus Platanthera; species Platanthera guangdongensis. Next base: position 73,711,962 of record CM077163.1, on the reverse strand, counting down.
AGCTTTGGCGCCATTAGGGTTTGAAGAATTTGAACTAAGAGAAGAGAGGTGTCGACACATAAGTTTGGTCTCGAAACTTTTGAAAGCGTGTCGACAGACAAAGGCAAAATCCTATTTATACCTTTCTAGGTTTGAAGATGAAAAGGCGGGCGGCTAACTTAAATTGTGTCGACACTGTCGATAAGTGTCGACACTGACTTAGAATGTCTCGACACTTTCGTGTCGACACAAGTTTAGTCAATATCTATATGTGTCGACACTTGTTTATTTGTCGACACCACATAACTCGACATTTAGTGGAGACTTTACTTAGATAATTCTGAGTAAACACTATGTGTCGACACCACCTTGGATGTGTCGACACCTACTTGACATGTGTCGACACTAATATTCTGAAGTGTCGACACCAATTTCCTAGATGTGTCGACACCTTTTCACTGAAGTGTCGACACTACTTTTCGGTGTCAACACAGAGATCTCTGTGTGTCGACACCTTTTTACTTAGCCATTTTTATAAACTTATTCTAAGTTTATCATTCCTAGTTCAATTTTAAACCTATTGAACTTAGTTTCTTCTAGGGGCTTAGTTTACATATCAACTAGTTGATTATATGTTTTAACATATTCTAGTAAAATATCTTCTTTCTCTACATGCTCCCTAAGAAAATGATATTTTATTTCAATATGTTTAGTTCTACTATAAGAAACAGTGTTATGTGCAATTGATATAACACTTGTAGAATCACAAAAGAGTGGAGTTCTACTTACCTGAATTCCATAGTCCTCAAGCTGATGTTGTATCCATAGAAGTTGAGCACAGCAACTTCCTGTAGCCACATATTCTGACTCTGCAGTGGAGATAGCCACACTTGTTTGCTTTTTGCTACTCCATGAAATCAGTCTTCCACCTAGGAATTGACAGGTTCCAGTTGTGCTTTTTCTGTCTTCTTTGCATCCTGCAAAGTCTGCATCTGAATAACCTGTTAGTTCAAAATCCCCATTCCTAGGGTACCAGAGGCCTAGATAAGGAGTGCCCTTTAGATATCTCAATATCCTTTTGACTGCTGTCAAATGAGAATCTTTAGGGCAGTCTTGATACCTTGCACAGACACATGTAGCATACATGATATCTGGTCTACTTGCAGTCAAATATAATAGGGAGCCAACTATCCCTCTATACAAAGACTCATCTACAGGTTTCCCTGCATCATCCTTGCTAAGAGACATACTTGACCCCATAGGAGTCTTCATGGTACTGGATGAATCCATTCCATACTTCCTTATGAGTTCTAGGGTGAACTTGGACTGACATATGGATAATCCATTCTCAGTCTGTCTTACTTGGAGACCCAAGAAGAACTTTAGCTCTCCCATACTACTCATCTCAAATTGACCTTGCATTAGTTTTGCAAACTTTTTGCAAAGGCTACTTTCAGTAGACCCAAATATTATGTCATCTACATATATTTGGACTACTATTACTTTGCCTCTGGATTCCCTAAGGAATAGAGTCTTGTCTATTTTCCCCCTTGTGAACTTATTCTCAATGAGGAAACTAGACAGGGTTTCATACCAAGCCCTAGGGGCTTGCTTTAACCCATATAATGCTTTCCTAAGTCTATAGACATGATTAGGTAGAGTTGAATCAACAAAACCTGATGGCTGTTCCTCATAGACTTCCTCTTTAAGATTACCATTCAGAAATGCTGACTTGACATCCATTTGGTAAACTTTAAATCCTTGAAAGGTTGCATAGGCCAGGAACATCCTTATGGCTTCCAGTCTGGCTACTGGAGCAAAGGTTTGATCAAAATCAATACCTTCTTCCTGCCTATATCCTTTAGCAACCAATCTTGCTTTGTTCTTAATGATAACTCCATGCTCATCCATCTTATTCCTATAGATCCACTTGGTCCCAATTATGTTGTGGTCTTTAGGTTTAGGAACAAGTTCCCAGACCTTGCATCTCTTGAACTGATTCAGCTCTTCTTGCATTGCCTCAATCCAATGAGGGTCTAGAATGGCTTCTTCAAACTTCTTTGGTTCAACTTGGGATAGAAAACTGGAGTAGATTGCTGCATTCAGATTTCTGCTCCTTGTTTGTACCCCTTGTCTTGGATCACCAATGATTTGTTCTGCTGGATGATATCTAAGATGCCTATTGGCTGGAGGCATCCTGGCTTCAGGTTGAACTTCTTCAACTTCTTCATCTTGCTGTACTCCTTGTACTTCATCTACATTAGGTACATGTAGTACTCCCCCTGGACAACAGCCACTGTCTTCTACTTGCTGTCTTGCAGTAGGTCTTTCTTCAATAGTGAGCTTGTCCAACTTCTCAGTTATACCTGTGGGGCTGCAAATACAAAACCCTTGATGATCCCTTTTTCAGAACCACCAAAGGTGACTTTTGGACCATCCTTGATAGGTGTGTAGTCCTTTAGTAAACCCCTTATTCCAGTCATGTGTCTGGAACATCCACTGTCCAAGTACCATATTGGGGCATGGCCACTTGGACTCACCTGCAAAACAGATTAGTGAACCTTAGAACCCAAATAATTCTTGGGTCCTTGGTACTGGTTAGTTTGCATCCTAACAAAGCTACCTGCAGGCTTTCCAACAGGCAGTTTGCTACTCACTTTGGCACTAACATTGTGCCAACAGTCCATTGCAAAGTGGCCTACCTTGCCACAACACCAACACTCAAATTAATTGTACCTTTGCTTAGGTACTGTCTTTGCTGTTTTATCTACAGCTGACTTGTTGAGAGTTGGGGCTTTGCCCTTAGACTTGGACTTGGACTGAATAGTCCTTGCAGGTCTAGTAAATCCTAGTCCAGCTTTACCTTTGTGATGAACAAATTCATCAATTAAGAGTAGAACTGACTTAGTTTTAGAAAACCTAGAAACTAAGTCTTTCTCCTTCTGAAGATTAATCTCCAGAATCTTAATTTGATAATTCTTACATGATATAGTCCCCATCTGAATCACAGTTATGTGCTTCAGTCTGGCTATCTCATTAAGCTTTTGATCAAATAACTTCTCAAAATCAGTTGCAGCAGCTTTGAGATTAGCAATTTCCTTTGCCTGACTTTTGGCTAGGGACTTGCTCTTCTTATAAGCTTGCAATAGAACTTTATATTCATCTATCAACTGATGAATATCCTCTTCAGACTCAGATGCACTCTCATCACTTGATGATGATGAATCTGATTTTGTACTGGCACAAGAAATTGAACTAAAAGAACAATGTTGTACCTTACTAGGTCCTGGCTGCTCCAAGATTTTATCACTTTCTGTCAATGCCATTATCCCCTGACACTGACTGTCTTCTTGTTCATATATAGAGTTCATGATCTGAATGAACTCTCCTTCTTCTTCCTCAGCAAATAGTCCTATATATGCCTCAGCATCTGACTCAGTTTCTGATGAAGATAAATCTGACAGGCTATTGTCCTTTTTGGCAACAAAACACTTTTCTTTCTTGCCTTTGTATTGAGTCCTTTTCTTGTCACTAGACTCCTTCCTCTTCTCTGGACAGTCTGTAATGACATGTCCTTGTCTATTACAGCAATAGCATACAATTTTTGATAGTGTTGCTTTGCTAGACTTGGACTTTTTCCTGTCTTTCTTTGAAAACTTCTTATTCTGATAATAGTCTTCTTTTCCCTGTGAAGTAGATGGCCTTGTCCTCCACTGTTTCTTTTTTAAGAACTTCTGGAAATGTCTTGTGAAGGCAGCAAAGTCCTCATCACTTTCACTGCTTTTAGATTTTCTGCTGACTGACTCATATGACTCAGATTCAGCTGCTTTTGGAGGTGGAGTTGGTGACTTATTTCTGTACTTTCTGGGGGCTTCTATTTTGAAGGCCACTGTCCTTTCTTTGTGTTCACTTCTTGTTGATTTCTCCTCTTCTTTCCTCACCATTAACTGCATTTCATAGGACAGCAGTTTGCCAAATAGTGTTGGTGGAGGAATTTCTCCCAACTTTACCATTTCCCTAATGGCACAGATCTTGGTGTCCCAATCTTTTATTAGGGACCTTAGAAACTTATCATTGAGTTCATAATTACTGAACTCTCTTCTATAGGACAAGAGCTCATTCACAATCCTATAGAACTTTTTATAGCATTCAGTAATGCTATTAGCTTTACCTTGTCTAAAACTTTCATATTCTTGGTTTAGCAAGGATTTTCTGTCTTGCCTTACTTCTTCAGAACCCTCCATATACACAATAAGAGTATCCCACATTTCTTTAGCTGTCTTACAGTGTATCAAATTCTGAAAAGTTGCATCATCTATGACACTCACAATGATGTTTTGAGCTCTCTTATCCATAGTGGCTAGAACAATTTCATCCTTTGTCATTTCAGAGAAATCCTTAGGTGTTCTCTGAGTTGCATCTAAGACTGACACCTTCATGGGCACATATGGCCCTTCTTTTACTATGATATAAATCCTAGGATCTAAGGCTTCCATAAACAGTCTCACCCTATCCTTCCAGATCCCAAAGATCTCTTTCCTACAAATGGGTAACTTCATGGATCTCAATTCCTTGTGATTCTCAGTGGAACCCATGGTTCTTGCTTTTCTTGATTCTGTAATTTGACTTATACTGAATCTGCCAACAGGATCTACTCAGACAGTTATGTCCTTTTTTGAGTAACCTCCCTCTGATACCACTTAAAAGATATTGTACATAAACACCTAGAGGGGGGGGGGAGTGAATAGGTGACTTGAATCTTTTTATCTTTTTAAGGAAGCAATCAGATTTTATCTCAGAGTTATATATATTAGTATACAGCAATCACACAGCAATCACAGAATATCACAGCATACAGTAGACACATTGTTTTATAGTGGTTCCCCAAGGTTTGGGTACATCCATTTTCCCCCTTTGCCGATCTAGCAGTGTACTAGATTCGGCCCAACTTCTCCACTATCTCAAAACCCCAAAATAGGTTCCTACAGCTCAGGCCCAAGGCCCTACAACTCAGCTTCTTTACAAAGCCTACACTCAGCCACCAAGGCCTACACTCAGCCACCAAGGCCTACACTCAGCCACAACAGACCTATACTCAGAGATTTCAATCTCCTACACTCAGGCACTCAAGCCCTACACTCAGCCTTTATAATTACAGGCTTACAAGACTCAGATCCCTAAGGATCCTACAAGATAAAATGAATACAAAAATTATAACTCAACAACTCAGTAACAAGAGAGAAGAGTTGTGAGATTCTTGATGAGTTCTTGGAAGAACTCAGCTGAAATCAATCTGACTTGGCTTTCTTCAAAGCTTCTTGAATGTAGAACTCAATTAGATTGACCTCTTCTGCAGTCTATCCTTGATCTCTGCTACTTAAGATTCAGAATAAATCTGAACCCTTCTTCTCAGTCTGGTTCCAATGACTGATTTCTTGGATGTAGCTCTCTCTCTCCAACTTCTTAGATCTTCACTAGATTCTTCAAGGAATAGCTAGATCTTCTTTGTACTACTTGATGTGTTGATTATCAACTTGGACAATCACTTAATCCATAATCTTAACAACCACTTTCTGTAGACAACATATGCCTATTTATAGGCCTTCTTCATGGTAACCGGCTGGTCCGATTCATAACTGATTTCTGATAACTCTGACAGGTGCAGTAGACTGGCTGGAATGGCAGCTGTCAAGTCATCCAGTCAGTTCTTGAAAATTCTGTAACTGTCTGCAAGTGTCGAGACTGTCTGTCTTTAAGTGTCGACACTTATAGACCAAGTGTTGACTCAAGTTGACTAAGTGTCGACACTAGCCTACAAGGTGTCGACACAACTCCTTGTGTTGTAGATTTTAGATCTCGACACTGCTTCTTCTTCATGTGTCGACACTGAAATTGAGTGTCGACACAAGTACTTGTACTTCAGTATTTTGCTGAATTCTTCTAAGTGTCGACACAACACCTTTGTGTCGGCACATCTTCATGTGTTGAATCTGTTAAGTGTCGACACTGCTTCTTGGTGTCGACACATGTCTTCAGTGTTGATACTTGCTGAGTGTCGACACAGTTCTGGGTGTCGACACATTCTTCTTCTGTCGAGACTCTGGCTGAGTGTCGACACATCTCCTTAGTGTCGACACTTGTACTTAGAAATTTCTGAACTTTGCTAAGTGTCGACACAGCTCCTTGTGTCGACACTTTCTTCAAGTGTTGAGTCTTCATCTAAATGTCGACACATTGTTCTTGGTGTCGACACTTACTTCAAGTGTTGACTCTTCTGCTGAGTGTCGACACATTGTTCTGCGTGTCGACACTTGTACTTAGTCTCTGCTGACTTTTGCTGAGTGTCGACACAGCCTCCAAGTGTCGACACTTTCTGGTATAGACACAGTTTCACTGGGTGTCGACACAACTGCTATGTGTCGACACTGCTTCACTGCACTCTTCTTCATTGAGTGTCGACACAGCTCCTTGTGTCGACACTTTCTGTCTGGTGTCGACTCAGCATCCCTGGTGTCGACACAATGACTCCAAGTGTCGACACTGCTTGCCTGGGTGTCGACACAAGCCTTCTTAAGTGTCGACACTTTCCCTCTGGGTGTCGACACATGGACTTAGAAATTTTTCCTTCTTTCCTGTAAATACTTAACCTGCACAAGTGAACTCAAAATACATCAAATACATTTTGATGTATATCATTGAGTTGGGTGAGGCTTCTTCAAATCAGGTACATTAGAACCAATATACACAACATTGGCATTATAGTACTTCGCCTGGAGGTCCTGAGAGATTAGCAACCTCTCCCGAATGGTTCTCACCAAAGAAGTAGCATCCTGCACCTCTTGTCGCTTGTATAATTTTGACTCGCTCGTTTCCAACTACGACAACGGCGTGCGACATCTTCTACCATAAATAGCCTTGAAGGTCGCCATTTGTATTCTTGCCTGGTAGCTATTGTTGTACGCGAACTCCACCAAGTAAAGATGTTCTTTCCACTGCTTCCCGAAGTCTAGGACACACATGCGAAGCATGTCTTCCATTGTCCTATTAACCCTCTCGGTTTGACCATCCGTCTGTGGATGAAAAGCTATGGTGAAACTCAGCTTTGTTCCTAACATTTGCTGCACCAGCCTCCAATCATTGGACGTGAACCGCCCATCTTCGTCACTCACGATGCTGCGTGGCACACCGTGAAGCCGCACAATATTATCCATATACATCTTTGCCAATATCTCAACCGGATCATCCTTCATATGCGGACTGAAATGCGTCACCTTCGTTAGACGATCTATGGCCAACCAAATAGCGTCGTTCCCTTTTTGCGACCTTGGCAACCCGTGAACAAAGTCCATGGTAATGTCGTCAAACTTCCATTCCGGAATAGGTAAGGAATTCAAGAATCCTCCTGGCTTTTGGCATTCCGCTTTCACCAAGGCGCAAGTTTGACACTTCGCCACATAGTGCGCCACATCCTTTTTCAGTCCTGGCAACGCAAACAATTTCTTAACATCGCGGTACATCTTCGTGCTCCCCGTGTGAATTGAGAATTTGGTATGATGCGCCTCATACAACAATTCCACCCGCAAATTGCCCACGTTTGGGATGCACAGACGACCGTCCTTCCAAAGCAATCCGTCCTTAACGACGAATTGGGAATTTGACCCATCCAGAGCCTCAACCATGATCTGGTTCATGTGGCCATCCAAATCCAAATCCTGCCGAATCCGATCAGCCAGGTCATACTGTACTTCAGTCCAATTCAATAGTGCTTCAGCACTTGACTGCTTATCCACGCAAAAGATCTCCAATGCCTCCAACTCCCGAACCAACCGCTCTTCATGGATTGACATCCAATTGGCTTGAGCTGGGGCCCGACGACTCAATGCGTCCACAACCGCATTGCCTTTACCATGCATGTAGTGGATCTTGAATGTATAGTCCCCCAGGAACTCCATCCATCTACGCTACCGCATGTTCAGATCTTTCTGATCCAGCAAATATTTCAGGCACTTGTGATCGGTGTAGATATTAATCTTCACACCATACAAATAATGTCTCCACAGCTTCAAGGCAAAAATCACGGCCGCTAAATCCTAATCATGGACGGGATAATTCCTCTCGTGCACTTTCAACTGTCTCGAGCCATACGCTATAACGCTTCCATGCTGCACTAGCACGCAACCCAAACCACTGCCCAACGCATCGCTATAAATCTCAAAACCTTCGGTCCCACTCGGCGAACTCAGCACAGGCGCCGTGGTCAACCAATATTTCAACTCCTCAAAAGCTCGTGCGCACTCCGGCGTCCAAACGAACTTCTGATCCTTCCTCGTCAAAGTAGTGAGAGGTAATGCTATCAGCGAGAAGTTCTCCACGAAGCACCTGTAATAGCCGGCAAGCCCCAGAAAACTCCGGACTTCCGCTATCGTAGAAAGCACAGGCCACTCTCGTAATGCAACAATCTTTGTCGGAACCACTGCAATACCCTCCCCACTCACTATATGACCGAGGAATGCCACTGAGGACAACCAAAACTCACATTTAGAGAACTTGGCGTACAACTGATTCCTCCTCAGCGTCTCCAAAACCAAATGTAGATGCCTGAAGTGATCCTCCTCACTCTGCGAGTACACCAAAATATCATCGATGAAGACGATCACAAAATGATACAAGTATTCCCGGAAAGTCCTGTTCATCAAATCCATGAACACCGATGGCGCATTGGTCAGCCGAAACGGCATGACCATAAACTCGTAATGCTCGTATCTCGTACTGAACACTGTCTTTGGGATATGACTCTCCCTTATTCTCAGTTGATAGTAACCGGACTTGAGATCCAATTTAGAGTACACCGTCGACCCGACTAACTGATCAAAGAGATCATTAATCCATGGGATTAGGTACTTGTTCTTTTCCGTAAACTTGTTCAGTTCTCGGTAATCGATACATAGCCTCAAGCTTCCATCCTTCTTCTTAACAAAGAGGACCGATGCGCTCCAAGGCGAAAAACTTGGACATACATATCCTTGCTCCAACAACTCCTGAAGTTGCACCTTCAGCTCCGCCATTTCCTTAGGCGCTAGCCGATACGGAGATCATGACACAGGCTTCGCACCTGGCACTAGCTCAATCGTGAAATCAATTTCCCGTTGAGGCGGGGCTCCAGGAAGATCGGCAGGGAACACATCAGGGTACTCCGATACCATCGAAATACTATCCATCGTAGGCTTAGGCTTTGCACCCTCCACTAGCGTAAAGAACAGCTCTACTCCAGCACGAACCGCCTTCACCACCTGAAGAGCAGACATCAATGTCTTGCTCGACCCTTTTAAGCCCGAAAAAGACGTCTCACGACCTGCTCCCAACTTGACTTCCTTACGACCGCAATCAATATAGGCTTGCTACTCCGAGAGCCAGTCCATGCCAAATATACCGTTGAACTCCACCAGCGGTAGTAACGATGCTTGCAAATCGAACTCTTGATTCCCAATGTGAATCTTAATGCCGTAGATTTTATCCGCGTACATCGAACACCCATTCGGTAACAACACATCCAACTTGTCCTTCGCCATCGGAGAAGGTACTCCGATGCTCGATATGAATCCTTCGGACAAGAAGGAGTGTGATGCTCCCGTATCAAAGAGTGCTCTTGCCAGATTCTCACAAATCAAAACAAATACTAAACAAGCAGTGGTAAGGTAACACGCACATAACAAGTATAAAATAATTTGACTTGCTATAAATTTAAACTATACCTGTCACCACATGTGCTTGTTTAATGGCCTCCTGCTGGCCAAGATTATAAACCCTCGATTGAGCCGGAGGGTAATGGGATGCGGTTGACTCCACCGCCTTGCCCTTTTCCTCGTACCTTGCTCCCGGCCTCTTCTCGGACTTGGCACGTCCGCTCCAGCAATCCCGGGCAAAGTGCCCCAGCTTCCCACAAGTAAAACATGCACCCGGGGTCAGACCCATAGTCGCCCCAGAAGCACCAGAAGAGGGGGCTGGACCCGAAGTTCTAGCCTTCTTGTTGAACTTATGGTACCCAGACCGTGAGTTATCTGGCACCTTGAACTCAGTCCTCTTATCACCTGATCTTTTCTTCGCTTGTACATTCTTCAAATCTTTCTCCAAAGACCGAGCCATGTTGACCAGGGTCAAGAAACCCTGCATCATCGGCCTCGAGAGTAGTAGCCTCAAGTTATCTCTTAGACCTTCGTAGAAACGGTTGGTCTTATGCTCCTCATCCGCGAACGTAGAGCTAGCATACCAACCCAACCGAGTAAACTCATGGAGATACTCATCCACGCTACTCTCTCCTTGTACCAACCTCTGGAAATCATTCTCCAATGTTATCCTTTGCGCCGAAGGGAGGTACCTAGCAAAGAACATTCTCGGGAACTCCTCCATCCGTCCACAAGTTGCCTACCTCTCAAGAGATACAACTCCAAACCCTCCCACCATAGCCTAGCGTGTCCATCCAACAGGAACGTAGCTATAGTGGTCATCTGCCACTCCTCCGTCTCCGTCGCTGTCAAGACTCTCTTCACACGGGAGAGCCAGTCTTCAGCTTGAGATTGGGTTCCCAACCCCGAGAACACAGGAGGATTGAAGCTCATAACATGTTTGAGCTGTCTCTCGGTTGCCCTCCACGGCACCAATGGTTCCAACACAACCTGCTCCACTATTCTTGGCTCATCCATTTGAAGTGGTACCTGCTCCATTGTAGGAGTGGGCTACTGCATCTGCCTTGCAGGCTGCGCATTGATCATGACAAACACTGCTTCGGCCACCAATCGTATGGTCTCAGCCGATGGATTTGTTGCAGGAGCATCGTTTAGTGCACTACTAACCTCAGAAACTCGGCGTTCTGATGTCCCAGCACCGCTTCTGGTCACCTATAGTTGTACAAAAGACCGTTAAGCGACCATACAAAATTGCAAAAAGCAATTATAGGAACGCGCAGGTTCCTCAAACACGTGTATTTTCATTCCTAAGTGGATATTCATGGGTTCTTTTGCTGTTATAACGATGACGCACACACATGTTCTCACCACCCCTTAAAAGAATTCGCCCACAAATTCATTTAAGCCTGACCGAACCAGTAGTCTGATACCAAATTGTAACACCCGATATCCGTCACATAGTATATAATAGTAGGTCCGGCCGGGGCCCAACGCCATATACCATAGACAGACTGGGTGGTTACTCAATGGAAACCATCCAACCAATGACAACGTCCCACACAGTGAATTCTAGTGGAAGCAATTTAAGGTTACAAGCTTAAGAACCCAGCAATAAGCATGAATGTCCACTACTCAAAATAAATTGGAATGAAGGTACAAATATACAAGTACTGGCCTTATGGCCTTATAATATTTTGCTCCAATATAAAATGTTTTCCAAACCTCGGCACGCTGGCCGGACATACATGAGTAAAATACGTAAACACTCAAATTAGGCCTTCAAGGGCCGGCTCAACAACTTGGGCTTTAGCCCGCTATTTAGCACTCGGCTCTGCAATACCTGCAAGCAACAATCCACCGTACGGTGGCAAACAAGGGCAACGGTCATCTATGCTTACCAAATTATAACGATCCCGCCCCCATCCCGGGGCGGCGATGCTCCTTCCCTGCACTTTGTTAGCATAAACAGTAGTATAGTGTAACAACACATCATCACAGGCATAGGCACGCACGGCCACACACCCTGTGCTCTCCGGGCACATTCTCGGTGAACACGGTCCAAGTCCGCTGACTCACCACCGCCCCCGGGATTGCAATATCTCGTGAGCAACTGGTCTTTCTGGCCACTGCCTAAGACCCTCCATCTATGACAATGATGAGTACCATGTACCTTAGGTCTCTCTAACCGAACCACATAGATCAGGTACGGTTCCGCCTAACCCGTTGCTCACACTGCAACATCAATTTAAGTCGTCTGCGCGGGTCAAGCTTCCCCGAGTCCCGTATCTCCTACACATATCGCATAACACAGTTATGTTCAGGTTGGCTCCCACGCCACCATATTGGCAGAATCACGCATCTGCCCAGTTTTCCGGGTGCACCTTGGAGGTAATACCCAAGGCTCTCTGTTGCAATCTACCGCGTAGAAAACCCAAAAAACAAACATTCGTGCGGAGTATTCTCCGGCCATTCATGCAATGCAACATCTCCGATCAAGACCAACTTATCCGGGTAGGCTTCACACATCATGCCTATATCTGTTCTCGATTATAGACTCTACATGCACACATCGGGGACTATTCATGTCTACCCGAAGGAACTCCTCAACTCACCGCAAACTCGCGAGAGCGGGCTTCTTATACAGGGGAAAAGAAGAGCTTCACATACTCAAGTAGAGAATCATTACCCTAGCGTTTTCCTTGGCGAAATGGAAATGTAAGCGGATGAAAATCACCACACTCTCCTTGTCTCGGTAGATCCGAAGTCGGTTCGTGATTTGTAGCTCCGAAGCTCCGCCGGTGACTGAATCTAAGCTTCTTCTTCCTCTTTTGCTCTCCCCTCTCTCTAGGCTTTAGAAAGAGAATACCCAAGTGAAATGAGGGTTTTCCAAGTCTAATCCCGGGTATATCCTATCAGGAACAATCCCCAGCCATCGTATCCCAAAGTAAAGAAACGAACAGCCATGATTCGGGCTTGAAATGCAAAACCTGGGCTGAACACGGCCTGTGATACGCCCGTGTCCAGGGCCATGTCCCTCATTCGCCGTCAAAATCGACATGTCTCGAAAAACACATGGGCACCCGACACGCCTGTGTTCGACCTTACATACCTGTGTCAGCAAGTACATGCCCGTGTTCCCGGGCATGTTCCTCCATCCACACAGGTCCAACACCAACCCGAGACTCACACGGGTCTTGGTCACGCCCGTGTCCTATTTTCCACGCCCGTGTCAAACACGAACACGCCTGGGCTCCAGGCCGTGTTTACTATCTTGACATTTCGCCTAGCGTAGTTCGTTGACCTGCCGACACGGCCTTGGACACACCCGTGTCCTTGGCTGTGTTCCCTCTCTCGACATATCGTCGAGCGGAAATCGTCGACTTCCCTGGCAGATCGTCGACACGAGCTCGACAAGCACTGAGACATGCCCGTGTCTCAGGCCGTGTTCGCTGCTCGATAATTGTCGACTCCAGAATTCATCGACCTCTCGGCCAAATCATCGACCCAAACATGACACGCCCTAGGACACGCCCGTGTCCCAGGCTGTGTGCCCCTGCCAAATTCCAAATTTGGCCCAGAATGCCTACCGTCGCTCTTTTGAGTTTCGGGGTGTTACACCTCTCACCCGCACTTCTATTCTCATCTTGAGGGCCTCTCATGAGCCCGAGATTGTACACAATCCCCGTTCTTTTCGAGATTATTTTAAGTTCGGAAACAACATCCAACCGAGTCTCGTCATTAAAATGTATTTATGGATGCATTTATGAGAGAATCTTCTATGAGGCCCCCCACCGAAACCTATAAATATGGGATACCTATCCCGAATAGAGGCTGTCCCTTTACACACTTCCCCCTCCCTTGAAGTAAACTGTTCATCATGACTCACAGCCAGAGCTTTCGCAAGCGCCTCTCATTGGTGCGCCGGTAGAATAAGGCCAACGTGGCCGCTTTTACTTCAACTCTAGTTCGCCCCCTACCCTCTTTACCATCCTCTTCGTCTCGCCTGAAGAGGGTAAAAACATGTGGCCCCTCCTCTGCCGAGGATCCGTCTCGCGTAGTCCAGGAGACCTGCCCCAGTCCTCCTTCCGCATTTCCCAAAGAGAAAGAGGTGAGCTCCCGCTTCTATCTTTATTACTCCTTCAATATTTGTATCAGCCTTCTTAATTATTTGTTTCTTCAGGGAGCCCCTGCGGCTACATAACGATCGGAAAGCCTGCGAGACGACTCTTCCACCCATCGCGAAGATTCTGACTCGCAACCACCTTCCACTCCTCCAACTACTCCTCCCAGCGAGAGGAGGAACGAACCTTCCCAGGCTGTCGGGACCTCCCGTCCCCCTGGTAAGGAACCTTCCCTCTCGCTTCTCTGCCCCACTCGCTACTCCAACACCCTCCTATGGGAGCCTCTCCCACCCTGACCCTCTACTCCTTGCTCAGGCGCCGCGACCGACTCGCCTACTGAGGAGCACCCTTGGCGACTCGGTGTCTCGCCTCCCCCTCCTGTTGACGGGGATTGAAGACTACCTGGGCGATCTTATGAACCCAACGGAGATGAAGCGTAAGACGGCCGAGTTGTTCCAAAAGCACGCGCGCATCATCCATTCGGTAGCACATGACAAGTAGGAGGCGGATAGGTTCATCGAATGGTTGGAGAATGAGTGCACTTGCTTATCTTCCGAAGTTGATGCCGAGTTAGATGTCGATGGAATAAACCCTGACGCCATCATCTGCGAGGTCGATATGCAACTTCGTCTCGCTCACCGCGGGCTTGAGTCCGTTCGTGCCTTCCACTCGCGTAGTAGGCCTTCCTACGCGGGAGCTCGCGGTGGCTGCTGGCAATGGCACCCGTACTGAAGGCCGTCCATTTCGCCCCTTCTTCTTTATTTTGTATTTGAATGTTGTAATAATTAAGTGATGCTTTGTGTTGCTGTCTCGCCGGCATTGTCAGAGAACTTGGTGTCCGTTGAATGCAGGGATGATATTTGAATATATATTTTTTTGCTGGTTTAAACTCTTCATTTCTTTTAATTTCCTTATTTGTTCTGTCTTGTGATTACGACGGGCCACGCCCATCGAGGTTTAGGAGAGAGAGAGAGAGCCTACTGCCGACCCTTCCCCTTTCTCTGTACATTTTCCCGCCCATCAATCATTTTACCATATTTGCTATAAATACCCCAGCCCTGGGTCAGAAGGATATCCGCGCCTTACTCTTGCCGTATCAATGCTCTTTCCCCTTTATTTCTTTTGTCTCTCCGACCCTTCTCGCCCTTTTCTCTTTCGTTCATCTCGCCAATCCTCTCTCCTACCTCTTTCTTTCTTTCGCCGTCTCGCCTACAATCATCTCGCCAAAAATGGGCAAGAAGAGAGTTGAGGAAGGCGAGGGGCGCAGTCGCGCGGGAAGCGGTTCACTGACCATGACTTCCCGCTCGGCAGGCTCTCAGAAGAAGACTACCACGGATTTGTCCGCGAATACCTGGGGGAGGGGCTAGAATCGCGGTACCCCAAGGTTGGTGAGTCCATCAACATATATTATCCGGGAGAGCTCGCCTTCCTCGTCTCGCACTTTGAGGCGGGGTTGAGGTTGCCTCTATGGCCTGAGGTAAAGCAGGTATTCAAGTACTTTGGCGTCGTCCCGGTGCAGTTCAACCCGAACGCCATTTCGGTGTTGATCGCCTTCGCCTGATATATGCGACGGGAGCGTGATGAATTGTAATTATACCTATTTTTATGTACATTAAATAAGTCGTTTTAGTTTATTTTTATTATTTTTGTTTTATATTTCTTTAATAAATTGCTTCTTTTTTTGTAAATATTTCTAACATAAGTTTATTTCTATTTCTTGAAATTTTCAGGAAAAATGCCAAAAAAAATGCTAGGTCACGCCCGTATCAATTAGGTCACGCCCGTGACCAGGGCGTGACACGTCAAATTCCAGCGAAATCAGCGATTTTTGAAGAGAAAAGCTTGACACGCTCGGCCACACGCCCGTGTCAAATATGACACGGCCGTGACCAAGCCTGTGTCACTCCCGCTCGACGAAAATGCACTTGACGTTCGTCGAACTCCCTGACACGCCCGTGTCAGCCAACCCGACACACCCGTGTTGCCTCCTTCAGCTCGACGATTTACTCCCGCTCGACGTTTTCAGTTCGACGTACGTCGACCAACCCGACACGCCCAGAGTCACGCCCGTGACCTGTGGCGTGACTTCTCCAGCAAGCTCGACGAAAATTCCGCTCGACATTTTCCGCTCGACGAACGTCGACCAACCCGACACGCCCCATGTAGACAGAGTCGCGGGCGTGACCGCCACATGTACTTCTCCAACTGGTTGATAAGACTGCACCCGCGACTTTCGATGCGGCACGCGCCCAGATCTACCTCCCCGACACGCCCAGAGTCACGCCCGTGACCTGGGGCGTGACTGCTGCGTGACCGACACGTGTCCATCCCGAAGTCAACTAAGCTGTCAAATCTCGCCGGCCGCATTTTGTACAGTGCTGACACGCCCCCCTGTCACGCCCGTGACCAGTGCGTGTCCAATGTAAAATTTCATCTATAAATAGTCAGTTGCTGTAAGGATTTCTGTTCCACTTTTTGGTTCCATTTTGTAAGGGGAGGTGCTGCCTAGATGGATTTCCAACCTTTGGAATGGGGTTTTCTCTCTCTCTCTCTCTCTCTCTCTCTCTTTTATTTTTGTATTAGCTTTGTAATAGTTTTTAGACTTAATAAAAAGGTAGATTTTTCTCATTTCAAGGTTTTGGATTTCATCCATGTGCCCACCCTTTGCAATCCTATTTTTCTTTTGTTTTAGCTTTATTTTTCTTATCTTTAAAAAGTGTGTGTGTATGAGAGTAAATGTTATGTTTTCATTTTTATTGATAAGTAATTGTTATATTAGCTTTTCATCTTATGGCGCTTAGCTTTTTGATCTAACATTCATCCTTATGAAACTATAAAAACGATCATACAGTGGTTTTTATTTTTTTTTACTTAGTCTTTTTTAATCGTAAAACTTTTCGTTCTTTTCCCTTTTCTTCCACTTTTAAGCATTTTTATAGCATTATAAGAATGGCTAACTAGTTTTTTTAATTTTTCAAACACTTCCATTTTCGCTTTAATTTCAAAAAAAATTGTCCGTTTAATTTTTTCGTCTTCTTTTTATTCATTTGTACCACATTCTAGCAGTAAAAATGTATTTGTTTTTATTTTTCGAGCAATTGCGTTTTCATTTTTATCTGCAAAACTTTTTGCTCCGTTAATTTTTATTTCAGCTTTTTATGCATTTCTACCGCATTCTAGCGGTGGAAATGCAGTCGTTTTAATTTTTAGATAACTTAGTTTTTATTCACTTATGTACGTGTGCACATTTATTTCCGCCTACTCGTTAAGAGTTTAATGGCGCATTGTTTTACTTTATTCAAGTAGAGTGCGTGTGTTTTACTTTTCTGCAGTGTGGAGTGTGTTTTACTTTCTGTAGAGTGGGTGCATTTATTTAGTCCTACTTATTTGAGTAGGACCCGCATTGATTTTCTCTTACTCATTTGAGTAGGATTTGTGTGCGTGCGTATTTAATTTCATGTCGAGAGTGTGTGTGCGTGTGTTTTACTTTCTGTCGAGAGTGTGCGTGCGTTGCATTTATTTTGTCCTACTCATTTGAGTAGGACTAGCTTTCATTTCTCCCGTCCATGCATTTGCTCCGGGACTCGCACTTTATTGCTTTCATTTCAGTCTCACTCGTTTGAGTGGGACTTGGAATTTACTGCTTTCTTTTACTGCTTTATTTTACTGCTTTATTTTACTGCTTTCATTTCCTACTTTCCATTTTCTGCTTTCTTTATTGCTTTCACCGCTGTCGTCCCCATTCCGATCAGTGGCTAATCGTTCTTAGCCCTCAGTATCGAAGAGCATTGGGACAAATAAAATAGCTTTAAATAATTAAAGGTCCTTATTTTCTAATTAATTAAAATTACTTAAGGTTTGCCCGGGGTTTACGACGCGTAGGACCACATATTGATGTGTGGGCCCTATTTCCGTACTCCATATGCTAGCTAGCCGAGAGGCCGTGCGTATGGACCGATCACCCCTTGGTAAAGAGAGTTCCTCACTAACCCTCGAGAGAGGAGGCGCGCCAACTCTACCTGATTGGGTTCCCCACCCAATAGCGGGGTTCTTAGCGTAATGCGGGCATTAAGAGGAATCCTTTGTCGGACGAGAGCCCGGTCGAATAGTCTTAATGTTCAGGTGAGCGATAGCCCTATAGCTAGGTGAGCTCATTTTAGTGGAACCTCCACGGCCAAGTCTCCGCCTTAATTAATTTGAAATTTAGGATCTTTTTTCATTAAAAGTTTATTTTAGTTCAAATTCTATTCGATACGGTCGTGGTAAGCTCATCATCCCCTCCACTTTTTTCCTGCTTTCATTTCTCTGTCATTTTTGTTATATATAAAATACTCGACAAGTAATTATCGGTAAAATAATAGTCCCCTCCAGGGAAGAGTAGAAATAATCGAACCGACCCCGAGAACAATACGACCTCAATATTCCACCCTGGAATATCCTGTACTACACGCGATAGGTGCACTTGCCTCCTTTTGTTAAAACTCGATCTAAATTGTTTTATATCCAAATAAATAAATCTGCGCGCCCCGTTTTCTAAATAAAAACCACATCCGCCTTTTTCCTTAAATAAACCGCCCGGGGCGCCGCGGGAATTCTCACCAATTTTTGGAGTTTTAACTGCATCAAGTTTTTGGACCCGATGCAAAAATAATCAATAAAGTTTTTGGCGCCGTTGCCGGGGATTTTTCGAGTCGTTATTTTGAACCCTGGAAATCTATTAATTTTACCTATATCTATATATATATAACAAAAATTTAAAATGGCCAACAAAAAAATACTACTACTACTAATAATAATAATAATCAAAATAATAATAATAATAATATAATACTAAAAAAACTTCAAAAAAAATGAAAAAAATGAGTTTATTTTATACTAATATTTTCATATATATTTATCTATAAAACAAAAACCAAAATGAAATAGCGCTGTTTCCAAAAAAAATTAAAAAACCTATAAAACAAAAAACTTGAAAAACCTACTAAATCGAAAAAAATCTAAAAACTGAAAAAAAAAAAACAAAACTTAAAAAATTTTCATTATTTTTATGAAAAAACACACTACAAACCAAAAAATAAAAAAATAAACACTAACTAAAACTCTAAAAACTGAAAAACTCTTAAAACCCTAAAAAACAAAAAACTAACTCTAAAAACCTCACAAAATCCAAAAAAAAATAAAACAAAAATAAAC
This sequence comes from Platanthera guangdongensis, assembly GCA_039583875.1. Taxonomy (NCBI): domain Eukaryota; kingdom Viridiplantae; phylum Streptophyta; class Magnoliopsida; order Asparagales; family Orchidaceae; genus Platanthera; species Platanthera guangdongensis. The sequence goes on along the minus strand of CM077163.1, from coordinate 73,692,986 downwards.
TTAAAAAAAACTTAAAAACCACAAAAAATATAACAAAAAAATCTATAACAAAAAAAAAATATATATATATTTTGTTATTAAAAATGTATATATTTGGTTTTAACTTATTTTAACTTATTTTGTTTCATTTTGCGTCGGCGCACTTTACTCTTTTGTGCGCGTTTGGGGTCCGCATTTCTGTCCGCGCACTTATAGCTAAGACGTTAGCTAATCGAGTCGCACACGCACTTGCCATCCCCTACCGCCCGCAACCTTTTGGCCGAAGGTGTCTTTTTGTGTTATCTTTTTGTTTCTTTCTTTACTTCTAATAATGCAGGGTTATCAATAAAGGGCCTCCCGACCTCGTCTCAGGGAATTTCCTACCCCCCCCCCCTCCCTTTTTATTTTGTACATATTATATTTTGTCTATTATCTTTCCTCATACATAGGCTGCAACATTGGGGACAATGTTGTGTTTAACTATGAGGGTGTTTTCGTATTTCTTTATTTCTGCACTTTACAAAAACTCATCAAAACTTACAAAATATTACAAAAATTTAAACATAAAAAATTTTCCTTTTCTTTACCATAAATCTCAAAAGAAAATCATAAAACACAAAAAAATCACAAAACAAAACATTATAAAACATCAAAATTAAATTCAAAATTTTTTTCTTTTCCTTTGTAAATATTTTTTGTAAAAAAAATAATCTTTCTCTTCCCCCCCCCCCCTCTTCTTATTTCTAAAAACTCGCTTTTTAGCATACCCGCGACGTTCAACTCATCGAACCAACCACCCAAATAAGAGTCTGTTCGCGGGCCGCCTTCGAGTTTTTTTACTTTGTACATTATTTGAAAACAAAAAAAAAATTTCTCTCTTTCCCCACTATCTTCTTTGTAAACAACATTTCTTTCTCTCCTATTTCTTGTAAATAACTTATCTAAAAAACTAAAAAATCGAAAAAAATTTGAAAATCGAAAAACCCTAAAAAGATAAAAATCAAAAATCTTAAAAAGATGGTAAACAAAAATTCAAAAAAAGACGATAATCAAAATTCAAAAAATGATAAAAACTCTAAAAATTCCAAAAGCTATTTTGTTAAATTATGTAACAAAATAAATCGAATATACCATTTCTTAACCCTTTTTGCTTTCCAAAAATCTAGTTTCGAGTTAATTTATATGCGAATTTTAATTATTCTTTGCTTAGTATTCGTTTATTAATTAAAGTTCGATAGATTTAGGTTAAGTTTTAAAGAATTTTTTATGTCTTTTCCTTATAATAGGGAACTTGTTTTTCACCACCACTTCTAATTTTTATAAATAGAAGCTCGTCTTTTATGTTATAAAATAACAACCATGGATTTTAATTATTTTTACTTTTTGCTATTAGAAACATAGGAACGTTCATTTTAAAAAGGTTGCTCTCAAAACTATTTTATTAAAATCTAGTTTTTTTTCGAAAAAAAAATATAAACCCACCTCCATCTTTTTCATGTCTTACGTGACATGCTTACCCCTATTTCATCCCTTAAAAGATCTTATGTCAATGAAAATAAGATTTCATTCTGTAAACATAGGCACCCAATATTTAAAAAGATTATATGTTATGCAGTAAGAGGATAAAATTCATTACTCCTACACATATACATTTGGTTATATTTTATTTATGAAGTTGAAAAAAAGATGATGATATTAGGAAAATAAGATTTTATTTTCCGAATAATCCAAAAAGAAAAAAAATATATGTAGAGGTCCGAGAAAAAATTACCTCGCCTCTAAATCCAAGCCCTCTTCATAAACCACCAAACCAGTTATCCTATTTCAATAATTCTAGATTTAATTTAAAATTTTTTGAGAGCATAATTTTTAAATTGTAATATTTCCTTTAACTTCTTTTAAGCTAAAGTTTTTTATATAACTTCAATCCATCTTTGTTAAACTAACAAAAATAATTTTTTGCTTTCTATTTGTTTTATCTAGAAGTCTTTTTGAAACTCTTCCTCTATTTATAACTTTTCATAATTTAGGATTTAATTTTTTAACCTCGGATGTTTATTTTGATCTTACTTTTAATTAAGTCAAGCGGTAGTTAAACTTAGGATTTTTTTTAATCCTTATAAGTTCATCTCCAACTTTTGCTCTCGAATAGCAAAAGCTTAAGTATGGGGGTATTTGATAAATTGTAAATATACTTATTTTAATGTACATTAAATAAGTCGTTTTAGTTTATTTTTGTTATTTTTGTTTTATATTTTTTAATAAATTGCTTCTTTTTTTGTAAATATTTCTAACTTAAGTTTATTTTTGTTTCCTGAAATTTTCAGGAAAAATGCGAAAAAATGCTAGGTCACGCCCGTGTCAATTAGGTCACGCCCGTGACCAGGGCGTGACACGTCAAATTCCAGCGAAATCAGCGATTTTTGAAGAGAAAAGTTTGACACGCCCGGCCACACGCCCGTGTCAAATATGACTCGGCCATGAGCAAGCACGTGTCACTCCCGCTCGACGAAAACGCACTCGACGTTCGTCGAACTCCCTGACATGCACGTGTTAGCCAACCCGACACGCCCGTGTCGCCTCCTTCAGCTCGACGATTTACTCCCGCTCGATGTTTTCAGCTCGACGTATGTCGACCAACCCGACATGCCCAGAGTCACGCCCGTGACCTGGGGCATGACTTCTCCAGCAAGCTCGACGAAAATTCCGCTCGATGTTTTCCGCTCGACGAACATCGACCAACCCGACACGCCCCGTGTAGACAGAGTCCCGGGCATGAACGCCACGTGTACTTCTCCAACTGGCCGACAAGACAGCACCCGCGACTTTCGTCGCGGCCCGCGCCCAGATCTACCTCCCCGACACGCCCAGAGTCACGCCCATAACCTGGGGCGTAATTGCTGCGTGACCAACACGTGTCCAGCCCGAAGTCAACTAAGCTGTCAAATCTTGCCAGCCGCATTTTGTACAGTGCTGACACACCCCCTGTCACGCCTATGACCAGGGCGTGTCCCATGTAAAATTTCATCTATAAATAGCCAGTTGTTGTAAGGATTTCTGTTCCACTTTTTAGTTCCATTTTGTAAGGGGAGGTGCTGCCTAGATGGATTTCCAATCTTTGGAATGTGGTTCTCTCTCTCTCTCTCTCTCTCTCTCTCTTTCTCTCTCTTTTATATTTGTATTAGCTTTGTAATAGTTTTTAGACTTAATAAAATGTAGATTTTTCTCATTTCAATGTTTTGGACTTCATCCATGTGCCCACACTTTGCAATCTTATTTTTCTTTTGTTTTAGCTTTATTTTTCTTATCTTTAAAAGGTGTGTGTGTGTGTGTGTATGAGAGTAAATGTTATGTTTTCATTTTTATTGATAAGTAATTGTTATATTAGCTTTTCAGCTTATGCCACTTAGCTTTCTGTTTTAACATTCATCCTTATGAAAATATAAAAACGATCATAAAGTGGTTTTTGATTTTTTTACTTAGTCCTTTTAGATCATAAAACTTTTCGTTCTTTTCCCTTTTCTTCCACTTTTTAAGCATTTTTATAGCATTATAAGAATGGCTAAGTAGTTATTTTAATTTTTAGAACACTTCCATTTTCGCTTTAATTTCAAAAACTTTTGTCCGTTTAATTTTTTCGTCTTTTTTTATTCATTTCTACCGCATTCTAGCGGTAGAAATGTATTTGTTTTTATTTTTTGAGCACTTGCATTTTCATTTTTATTTGCAAAACTTTTTGCTCCGTTAATTTCTATTTCAGCTTTTTATGCATTTCTACCGCATTCTAGCGGTAGAAATGCAGTCGTTTTAATTTTTAGATAACTTAGTTTTTATTCACTTATGTACGTGTGCGCATTTATTTCCGCCTACTCGTTAAGAGTTAAATGGCGCATTGTTTTACTTTATTCAAGTAGAGTGCGTGTGTTTTTCTTTTCTGCAGTGTGGAGTGTGTTTTACTTTCTGTAGAGTGGGTGCATTTATTTAGTCCTACTCGTTTGAGTAGGACCCGCATTGATTTTCTCTTACTCATTTGAGTAGGATTTGTGTGCGTGCGTATTTAATTTCAAGTCGAGAGTGTGTGTGCCTGTGTTTTACTTTCTGTCGAGAGTGTGCGTACATTGCATTTATTTTATCCTACACGTTTGAGTAGGACTCGCTTTCATTTCACCTGCCCACGCATTTACGCCGGGACTCGCACTTTACTGCTTTTATTTCAGTCTCACTCGTTTTAGTGGGACTTGCAATTTACTGCTTTTTTTTACTGTTTTATTTTACTACTTTCATTTCCTGCTTTCAATTTTCTGCTTTTTTATTGCTTTCACCTCTGTCGTCCCCATTTTGATGAGTAGTTTATCGTTCTTAGCCCTCAGCATCGAAGAGCATTGGGACAGATAAAATAGATTTAAATAATTAAAGGTCCTTATTTTCTAATTAATTAAAATTACATAAGGTTTGCCCGGGGTTTACGACGCGTAGGACCACATATCGATGTCTGTGCCCTATTTCCGTAGTCCATACGCTAGCTAGCAGAGAGGTCGTGCGTATGGACCGATCACCCATTGGTAAAGAGAGTTCCACACTAACCCTCGAGAGAGGAGGCGTGCCAACTCTACCGGATTGGGTTCCCCACCCAATAGCGGGGTTCTTAGGGTAATGTGGGCATTAAGAGCAATCCTTCGTCGGATGAGAGCCCGATCGAATAGTCTTAATGTTCAGGTGAGCGATAGCTCTATAGCTAGGTGAGCTCATTTTAGTGGAACCTCCACGGCCAATTCTCCGCCTTAATTAATTTGAAATTTAGGATCTCTTTTTATTAAAAGTTTATTTTAGTTCAAATTCTATTCGATGCGGTCGCGCTAAGCTCATCATCGGCTCCACTTTTTTTCTGCTTTCATTTTTCTGTCATTTTTATTATATATAAAATACCTGACAAGTAATTATCAGTAAAATAATAGTCCCCTCCAGGGAAGAGTAGAAATAATCGAACCGACCCCGAGAACAATATGACCTCGATATTCCACCCCGGAATATCCTAAACTACACGCGATAGGTGCGCATGCCTCCTTTCGTTAAAACTCGATCTAAATCGTTTTATATCCAAATAAATAAATCTGCGCGCCCTGTTTTCTAAATAAAAACCACATTCGCCTTTTTCCTTAAATAAACCGCCCGGGGCGCCACGGGAATTCTCACCAATTTTTGGAGTTTTAAACGCAACAGGTTTTCGGACCCGATGCGAAAATAATCAATCAGAGCGCATTGAGTTCAACTTGACGGTATTCCACAAGCTCTTAATCTACCACGCCAATGCTGATGGCGTCTCGTATTTGACCGGGCAAGTGCTCAAGGTGTGCGAGACGCCCAACAAAAATCATCATTGGCTCACAAGGTTTGTCTTCATCCGCAAGAATTTTGAAGTTAACTACTTGCGGCGAGACCTCAACTCGCTGCCTCCAGTGCTTCCTAGTGAAGGTATTTTTGCTCTCCCGTCTCGCGCTTCCTTATTTCCCGTCTCGCCGTCTCATCGCCTAGTTTGTTTTTTGGGGAGCGAGTCCTCCCAGTCCACCCTCCTTACAAAAGCAACATCCACCGCTCCAAGGGCCTTGTTATCGCCACCGCGGCAGCTGAGGCTGCGAGAGAGTCCCTGGCTCTTGCCCCTCCGAAGAGGCCTGCAGGCAACACGAGCCCCTCTCACTCCAGCCCTCCAAAGAAGATGAAAAACGCTGTGGTTGTCTCCAAGTGGAAAAAGAAGACGACCCCAAAGGAGAAGGAGATATCGGGGTCCTTGAACCCTATCTCTGGGGAGGGGTCCCAGTCGCCCCGCTCGCCTCCTCATCGGGCCATCTCGCCTACCCACGAGATGACTTTTCCTGACCAGCCTGCTGCCATATCCAATCAACAGGCGACCACCACCTCTCGCGAACATGCTTCCTCCAGCTGTCCCTCCTCTCTTCCCACATGAACTTAAACTTGGGCCCCGTGGTTTCAGAGGCCGCCGGCGAGCCTGTTTTGATGTGGGGGTGGGACATTATTCACATGTCCATCTCCACCCTCCTTCCCCCTTGGAAGGAGCAGGAGGAGCCCACCAGCCATGCTTTTGCCGTGGGGTGCGACATTTATGGATATCTCGATGTCGTCTCGCCCGAGAGCGAGTCCACGCGAGATCTCGTCCTGAAATCCTCCCATGCCCAAATGCGTGCCTTGGAGTTCGCGCACTGCGCCTCGCGCTGCCTCATATATATCAACAAATAATGGAAGGACAGTGAGACAGGCCTGGCGGGAGAGCGAGAGAAATCCGAAGACCTCGCAAAAAAGTTGTCTGATGCCAATACCCTCCTCGCGAAAGCCCAAGGCGGCGCGGTAAATCCCTATCCTTACTCTTAGATTTTCCTTCAAAACCTTTAACTAATGACCGGGCATCTCGCAGGATGCTGAGACGGTAGAGCGGCTGCACTCGCGAGTAGAGGCCCTGGAGGAGGAGGTGAAGGACTTGAAATCCCAGAATACTCGCCTTCAGTCCGACACCGCGTCAACGTCTCGCCGCGAACCATTTCGGACACCTCCGCCACATTATTCTTTTGATGAGGTTGAGGAGCAATGTCGAGATGCTGGCATCAGGGGGGCAGAGCTGGTCCTGAAGATGATGAAGGACCTGGGGGTCGTAAAGGATGACTTAAAAACGGTGACTGTCCGGGACCTGGTCCCCCAGCTCTATGGTGAGGAGAGCGAGGATTCTACTTCCGGCGAGGAGAAATGATGTGCCAACTCCCAAGATCCAAAATCCCTCTCTCCTCTCTGTTGCTGTTGTAAAACTTAAATCTTTTTTGAGCTCCGTTTTTGTGATACATAACAATGATGATTAAGTGGACATGTTTGTCTTGTTTGTTGTTTTGTTCTTTATTTCGCGAAATGAACCACTGGTTTGTTTTGGCCTGTGAGACGGTGCTACCCATCCGTCTCGTCTCCTCGCCCTTACTCTCTATTTTGCTTTTTCCTGCTTACTGCGAGATGACCCTCTGATGCGCTCATGCACGTGAGAAGGTGCTACGTCTTGTCCCGCTGCCTTGCTGGAGAGTTGCTCCAGGGCGCGAGTAGTCATTTCCTTTACCTTTGCGTGTGTGATTTAACTGGTATAACCCTCTCAGCTCACCTTAGGGTACTCTCGGCGTGAGTGGCCTTTAGTTATGTAACCTGCTCACCTCTTATTAGAGCGAGCCTTGTGTCTCATGCGAGTGCCCACTCGCCGAGGGCGAGACCATCCCTGAGCCTGTCAGTTGAGAGCGCCTCCACTCTCACTGCTCTAGTCTTTGCCTTAGTTTAGTTTTCGTAGAATTAAGCAGGGGATGTTGCTTAAAGAGATTTTCCCAACCATTCTGCCATCGACTGAGTTCACTACCCTGCTAGCTTGATGAGAGCCTGGGCAACGGGTCCACCAGGGACCGAGCCGAGCTCGAAGTGGTGTAGAATTCCCTAGAGCCTAGACCTATTCACAAGAACCTAGAACCAAAACTTCAAGAACCAGACCTCTCCCCCACAGGCGAGACTTCGGACCTGCCAGCTGATAAGAGCTTGTGCAGCGGGTCTACCTAGGGCCGAGCCGCGCTCGGGTAGTGCAGAACCAAGGACCAAGAACCAGACCTCTCCCCCACAGGCGAGCCTGCAGACCTGCCAGCTAATAAGAGCCTGCGCAATGGGTCTACCTCGGTCCGAGCCATGCTCGGGGTAGTGCAGAGCCAAGGACCAAGAACCAGACCTCTCCCCCATAGGTGAGCCTTCGGACCTGCCAGCTAATGAGAGCCTGCGCAGCGGGTCTACCTGGGGCCGAGCCGCGCTCGGGGTAGTGCAGAACCAAGGACCAAGAACCAGACCTATCCCCCACAGGCAATCCTTCGGACCTGCCAGCTGATGAGAGACTGCGTAGCGGGTCTACCTAGGGCCGAGCTGCGCTCGGGGTAGTGCAGAACCAAGGACCATGAACTAGACCTCTCCCCCTCAGGCGAGTCTTGAGACCTGCCAGCTAATGAGAGCCTGCGCAGCGGGTCTGCCTGGGGCCGAGCCGCGCTCGGGGTAGTGCAGAACCAAGGACCAAGAACTAGACATCTCCCTCACAGGCGAGCCTTCGGACCTGCCAGCTAATGAGAGCTTGTGCAGTGGGTCTACCTGGAGCCGAGCCGCGCTCGGGGTAGTGCAGAACCAAGGACTAAGAACCAGACTTCTCCCCCACAGGCGAGCCTTCGGACCTGCCGACTGATGAGAGCCTGCGCAACGGGTCTAACTGTAGCCGAGCCGCGCCCGGGGTAGTGCAAAACCAAGAACCAAGAACCAGACCTCTCCCCCACAGGCGAGCCTTCGGACCTGCGAGCTAATGAGAGCCTGCGCAGCGGGTCTACCTGGGGCCAAGCCGCTCTCGGGGTAGTGTAGAACCAAGGACCAAGAACCAAACCTCTCCCCCACAGGCGAGCGTTCAGACCTGCCAGCTGATGAGAGCCTGCGCAGCGGGTATACCTGGGGCCAAGCCGCGCTCGGGGTAGTGCAGAACCAAGGACCAAGAACCAAACCTCTCCCCCATAGGTGACCCTTCAGACCTGACAGCTAATGAGAGCCTGCGCTGGGGGTATACCTGGGGCCGAGCCGCGCTCGGGGTAGTGTATAACCAAGGATCAATAACCTGACCTCTCCCCCACAGGCGAGCCTTCGGACCTGCGAGCCGATGAGAGGCAACACAACGGGTCTACCTGGGGTCAAGCCGCACTCGGGATAGTGTAAAACCAAGGACCAAGAACCAGACCTCTCCCCCAGAGGCGAGCCTTCGGACCTGCCAGCAAATGAGAGCTTGCGTAGCAGGTCTACCTGGGGCCAAGCCGCGCTCGGGGTAGTGCAGAACTAAGGACCAAGAACCAGACCTCTCCCCCACAGGAGAGCCTTCGGACCTGCCAGCTAATGAGAGTCTGCACAGCAGGTCTACCTGGGGCCGAGCCGCACTCGGGGTAGTGCAGAACCAAGGACCAAGAACCAGACCTCTCCCCCACAGGCGAGCCTTCGGACCTGCCAGTTGATGAGAGCCTGCGTAGCGGGTCTATCTGGGGTCGAGCCGCGCTCAGGGTAGTGCAGAACCAAGGACCAATAACCAGACCTCTACCCCCACAACCGAGCCTTCGGACCTACTAGCTAATGAGATCCTACATAGCGGGTCTACCAGGGGCCGAGCCGCTCTCGGGGTTATGTAGAACCAAGGACCAAGAACCAGACCTCTCCCCCACAGGCGAGCCTTCAGACCTGCCAGCAAATGAGAGCATGTGCAGCGGGTCTACCTGAGGCCGAGCTGCGCTCGGGGTACTGCCGAAGGAACCATCGTCCTGCCGTTATAATTTTATAATAGATAAAGACAAGAAGTAATTTGAGAAATTTGTTATAATGAACTTGATTCGAGTATACAACTTTTGCCCTCCCTTCTTATGGGTAGAAGCTCTTCAAGTCATCGCCACTCTAGGTGTGGCTCATGGTCCTACCATCCATATCCTGGAGGTGGTAACCTCCTGTTCTCAGAACCTTCTCAACAATATAAGGCCCTTCCCAATTTGTGTTGAGCTTGCCCATGGGGGCGGACCTCCCCGCAGCATCAACTTTCTTTAGCACCAGATCTCCTTCCCCAAATTGTTTGATCCTGATATGCTTGTCGAAGTATCTTGCAATCCATCGTTTGACCACTTCCTACCTGATAGCTGCTACATCACGTAGCTCTTCTAACATGTCCAATGAGAGGCGTAATCCTCCTTCATTTTCTATCCTCCAAGCCTCGTCTCCATCTCCTACAGCCACAACTCGTGGGGATCCGACCTCAAATTCCACAGGCAGGACCGCATCACACCCATGGGAATGTTTGAAGGGGGTCTCGTCGGTGGCCGTGTTAGGGGTTGTCCTCAAGGACCACAATACTGACGAGAGCTGTTCCACCCAACTCCCCCTCAAGTTCTCTATCTTCTTCTTAAGCAAATTCACGATAATTTTGTTAGCCTCCTCCACCTGGTCGTTCCTCCTGAGGTGGTGGAAGGAGGCAAACCTAAGGTCGATTCCCAGCTGAGTGTAGAAACTTATAAACTCCTTACTTGCAAATTGAGGACCATTGTCCGTGACAATGGCCTGAGGCAGCCCGTGCCTGCAGATGATCTCCCCCCAAACGAAGTTCCTGATGACTTGGGAGGTTACTTTGGCCAGCACCTTAACCTCCAGCCACTTAGAGAAGTAGTCGATCATAACCAGGAGGAACCTCCTTTGCACATTAGCCAGAGGGAAAGTCCCAACTAAATCCATTCCCCAAATAGCGAATGGCCACGGTGCCGTGATGCTTCAGAGCCTTTGAGTGGGCAAGAGCTGGAGGGGGGCGTAGAGCTGGCATTTTGGCACCTCCTTGCAAACTCCGCAGCATCCCTCCTCAGGGTGGGCCAGAAGTACCACTGCCTGACCACCCTTGCCTCCAACTTTCTACCTCCGGAATGGCTACCACATTCCCATAGTGCACCTACTCCAGAATCCGTCGGGTCTCCTCTTCCGTCACACATCGTGCTAGAAGACCTGAAAGCATCTTCCGATGTAAGCTCCCTTCATGCATGAGATAGTGGGCCGCCTTATGCCGAAAGCTCTTTGCCTCCTTGATCCCCTTAGGGTGGTTGCCCGTGACGAAGAAGGTCATGAAGGTATCCACCCATGAGGGTCGCCAATCTACTTCCATGAGCTCCCATTCCTCGATCGTTGGATGGAATAGATCAGTCAAGGTTCCTCTTCCCCGAGGTCCAAACTTAGCCAGCCGATCGGCAGCTGTACTCTCTTATCTGGGAACATGTCTGGTGGAGAACATCCAGAACCCGCTGATGATTGCCCTTGCCTTGGACAAGTACCTCACAAGGGTGGGTTCCCGAGCTTCGAACTCTCCTCGAGTCTGCGATGCCACTTCCAATGAGTCCATAAAAGCCTCCACGTCCTGGATCTCAAGCTCATTTTCCAAATGAAGGCAGGCTATCACAGCCTCGTACTTCGCCTGGTTGTTAGTTGCTGGAAAGTGTAAGACCACTGCTTGCTCTATGGTGACCACTTGAGGACTAGTCAATACTACCCCTGCTCCGAGGGAGTGCTTTACCGAGGCTCCATCAACCGTCATCTTCCATGCCTCCTGCAGTCGTGACTCCTTGGCCCCGACCTCCATATCGTAGTCTGCCAAGAAGTCGGCCACCACCTGTGCCTTAATGGAAAGCCTTGGCACGAATGAGATGTCGAACTCACTCAACTCGATAGACGACTTGGCCAACCTGCCCGAGTGCTCTACTCCTTCAAAAAACTTACAGAGGTGATGGTATGTCACCACCCTGATCAAATGTGCTTGGAAATATGGCCGGAGCTTCCTGGCCAAGATGATCAAGGCGTATGATAACTTTTCTAAGATAGGGTAACGAAGCTCTGCCTTCTTTAGGATCCTGCTAACATATTAGATTGGCAACTGCTTCCTACCCTCTTCCCTAACCAGAACAGAGCTCATCGCCTCTGCTCCCACTCCGAGATATAAGGCTAGATCCTCCCCCTCCTTTGGGCTTTGAAGTAGAGGAGCCAGGGAGAGCTGCTTCTTCAACCTTTCAAAAGCTTCTTCGCACTCGGCGGTCCACTCGAACCTTTGGTTACCCCACAGTGCCTTGAAGAATGATGAGCATTTCTCTCCCGACCTGGAGAGGAATCTACTTAGGCCGGCAAGTTTTCCTGTCAAGCGCTGAACCTCCTTAGCATTGCGTGGTGACTCTAGCTCTAGGATGTCTTTTACCTTATTTGGGTTGGGTTCTACCCCATCAGGGGTTAGAAGATGCCCGAGGAACTTCCCACGGCTTGCCCCAAAAATGCACTTTAAGGGGTTCAACCTCATCTTGAACTTTCACAAGGTGGCGAATGTCTCCTCTAGGTCCCGAAGGTGTGAGTACACACCCTTACTTTTAACCATAAGGTAATCAACATAGAACTCCAGATTCCTCCCACTTTGGCCTTGGAAAACTCGGTCCATCATGCGTTGGTATGTAGCCCCTGCATTTTTCAACCCAAAGGACATCATCTTATATTTGAAGCATCCCTCCCTCGTGATGAAGGAGACGTCCTTAACATCGGGAGGGTGCATTCGGATTTGGTGGTAACCTGCAAAAGCATCCAAAAAACTCATAATTGAAAAACCAATGGCTGAATCAACCAGCGCGTCGATTCAAGGCAGGGGGTAACAATCATTAGGGCACGATTTATTTAAAAGAGAAAAGTCAATACACATGCGCCACTTCCCTCCTCCTTTCTTCACCATTACCACGTTGGAGACCCAGCCTGGATACTGGATCTCCGATATGAAGCCAGCCTCCAGAAGCTTCTTGACCTCCTCGCGGATTGGCTCTTCTAGCTTGATTACGATGGTCCTCATCTTCTGGCGTATGGGGCGCGTCCTGTGATCCAGGTTCAGGCGGTGGCAGGCCACATCCGCATCGATGACCGGCATGTCAGCCGCGATCCAAGCGAAGATGTCGACGTTGCTCTGGATGCAAGCCCGCATTCGCTCCTGGTCCTCGGGAATCAGACCCCCGCTGATCCGTACCTTCTGTACTTGGCCGACGCTGGCGGAGACCTCCACCTCTACGACCTCCTCAGCCGGCGCCAACCACGACTGCTCCCAACCAGCCCTTGCCTCCTCTTCTTATCCACACTCTTCCTCCCTTCCTGCTTCCTCAACTTCCATCGCCTCTCCTAGGCTCTCACTCTGCTCCTGCTAAACCTCAACGCCTCCATGGTCCTCCTTCTCAATTCATCTTCCTTCCACTTCCACCTGCAGACCCTCTCGCGGCTCCAACTCTCCGTCCCCCTGGACCTCTTGCACATCTCTTCCCCTCTGCTCCTCCTCAATCTCCTCCTCCCAGAAAACCTCTTCAGCCTCCTTCCTTGCCTCCTCTAGGCTCATTTCCTCCTCTCCGACAACCTCTTCATGCGCCGCCATCTCCTTCTCCAACTCCTCTGCCTCTTCCATCCACAATATGGTGTTGACTGCCGTAACGTAGCACTGTGTTGCCACCTTTGGGTCCCCTCTAACCCTAACCTGCACCCCTCCATTGTTGAACTTGAGGCATTGGTGAAAAGAGGAGGGACGCAGCGAAAGGTGCTGAGGAGGGGGTACCCAAATATGGCGCAATAACTGCTCGGGGCATCCACGATCACGAACATGCAATTCCGTGACACGCCCTCCAACTTCACATGCAGCCCTACTCCTCCTTCTACTTCCTCTCTCCCGAGAAACCGAACAATGCCCCATCCGAAGTTATGACCCTCCTGGTCTCTACCTGCATTTCATCGAAGGCCTTCTTGAAGATCACATTTACGGAGCTCCCGTTGTCCACTAGGATCTTGGAGACTGTAAAGTTTTCTACCGCTGTCTGGATCACCAAGGCGTCGCAGAATGGGTCATCATAATCCGGCATATCCTCTAAAGAGAAGGTAATTTTTTCTTTTGGGGGCGGAGCCTGGGAGGTCGAGGCTACCCCCCTTTGGAACATGGTCTGAAGGCTCCCCTTACAAGCTGCCTCGATCCCAACTCCTCCATGGATCACCCCGATCCCTCCCCGGGTTCCTACATCCACCCGGTCCTCACATCTATCCTCCGTCTCCCCCTGCTGCACTTCCACGATCCATACTGGGGCTCCTGCCTCCTCACCCCCTGGCTTCCCTCACTTCTAAAAACTCTGGGCAGGTCGTCGTTGCGTGACTATCACAACCCGTATTTTCACCGCATAAAATAACTTATCTGAGTTAGGGAAAATGCGCGTCATGGTTCCACGTTGGCAAGGGATAACTGCAGACGCTCAGGCAGATACCTACTTAAACATGAAGAAAGATTCTTTAAGTTATTTTAAGGAAAAAACAGTTAAGTGTAGTAGTTAGCCGTATCCCTCGGCTTAGTGGCTCATCTAGTCCACGAATCAAAATATAATTATACGCTGCGGAAACATACGTTTTTAGATTGACTCCAACATCCTACATGAGTATAAACGTCCTCAAAGGACAAATCATTCTATGCAAGACCCTAAATTTATAATTGTAGTAATAATAGCTTTCACGATTCCTAAATATAACAAGTTAGAGTTTTTAAATGATGTAGTGCGTGAAGTAATAGTGGTAGATTTTATTCTTAAAAATACCTAACATGCATTTCTAGCATAAATCCTCCCAGAGAGGAAGTAATTCACATCCATATGTAGAGAAATAAGCAGCTAACAAGTATCTTAAAGTAACAATTCTGTGGGTGCCAACAAACTAACACGAACTCACTGACAGAAAAGTAAGTCTGAACCAGTAACTAAATAAACCACAAACTACCTCGCTGAGATGAGGTAACAACCACGGCCAATACTGCCTCCAAGAAACTCCAAAACTAGCTCTATTATCTGCTATTGCTCTGAACCTGAGGCATTCTAAAGACAGAACGCCTCAGCAAGAAGGTACAAATGGTGACAGAAAAGTAATAAGCCAAAATAAACAAAGGTCAAAATGGGTACCAACCCAAGACCAACAGTACTGAAATAAAGCACAAAGGTGGAACAAGTCATGATCGGGGAAAAAAATTCTTACATGATTCGTCACGTACAACAATAGTACACCAGACGCACGAGGCTATAAGGTGACAACATGAATAATTCGTAAGGAAGAAATACAAAACCTTTATTAGGCACCTGTGGTCGACTCTACCCAAAAACACGGGCGAGGTGGTCACTCGTGGACACACCACCCAAAAATACGGGTGAGGTGGTCACTCTTGGGCACACCCACACGAATATAAAATCCGCCTAACTGCGAGGGAGTCTCATACCTCCACCAAACACCGCAGACACTGAAAAATAAGGTAGACTTCCATAGGGCACTAATGAAGGAAACAAACACTGCGGAGGTGGAATCGTCCACTAACTCCCGCAATCAAGAAAAACCACCAAGAAAAACACCACATATCTTGAGATTTGGCTCGTCAGATTCTACTTGACATTACTAGATACAAGACATGTTTGATCAACCCTTAGGAACGATTTACAAACCTAATTAAACTCTAATACGTTCAATAACGGTAAATAAGGCATTTGAACCATCAATAAGACACATCAAGAACGATCAAACATATCCGAACAAAAAATTGAGTTCACCATGACAAAATTTGGAACAAGTGTAGAAAAGTTTAAAGAAAATCGGACAATAACAATAATTTGGAAGAACAAGTGTAGAAAATTTTAAAGAAACAAGAAAGCGTAGCCGTTACCATCAAATCGGACAAGGAGAGACGAGAGGAAACCACCACGTGCCTTGGTTTTACCGGAAACGTCCTCTGAATCACTCCAAAACTTTAATCGCGCGCCGAGACTCCAAAAATGCTCGGATTACGACGACACTGGACGAGCAAGTCCAAAATTACTTAAATTAGATTTCAAATGAAAAATTTTCCCATTACAACAAGAATTCGGCCGACTCGACCGCACAGACGCGAAAATGCCTTAACGGCATTGCGCCGTCAACTCGACGTTAAAAGTAACGCCACAACGTCATAAATATGACGTTGCCCATTCAAATAAAATCATCAAAAAATCGGGGACGTTACAGTCACTCCCCCTAAAAAAGGTTTCATCCCGAAACTTAACACAACTCCAAAACCAAATCAAAACGATAAAATCAAACATAACTGAAAACATAACGACATACCCGAAACTAAGAGAAGAGGTGCGGATAAGATTCCCTCATCGCCGATTCCAATTCCCACGTCACGCTCTCGACATCTTGATTTCTCCAAAGAATCTTGACCGTAGGAATTGTCTTTCTCCGTAACACACGCTCTTGAGAATCCATAATACGAACATGTTCTTCCACATACATAAGGTTGGGATGATTCTGGGGCATCGAGTCGAGGACTTGACGATTGTTACAAACACACTTCCGCAACTGGCTCACATGGAACACATCATGGACACCGGGGAAGGTTGCAGGCAACTCCAGCCTATAAGCTGACACTCTGATGCGCTCAAGGATCTGGAAAGGTCCCACATACCGGGGGTCTAACTTGTGGTTCCTTCCAAACCTTTTAATGCCAGACATCGGAGAAAGCTTCAGAAAAATCAAGTCTCCAACGAGAAACTTCAGATCAACCATTCGTTGATTAGCATACTTCTCATAGCGCTCTTGAGCCACATGTAGCTTTTCTCGAATATGAGTCACAACACAATTCATCTCCTCAAGGGCTTCCGGACCTAGCAATGGTCTCTCACCAACTTCAGCCCAAAATAAAGGAGTTCTACAACGCCTCCCATATAAGGCCTCAAATGGGGCCATCTGCAGACTATCTTGATAACTATTATTGTATGCAAACTCCAAGAGTCTGAGATGCTCATCCCAAGCACCACCATGATCCAAAATATAGCACCTGATCATATCTTCTACTATCTGATTTACCCTTTCCGTCTGACCATTCGTATGTGGATGATAGGCGATGGAATACCTTAAATCGGTACCCAACCACTCCTGTAAACTCTTCCAAAAGCGAGACGTAAATCTGGAGTCTCGATCTGATACAATGCTAATAGGCACTCCATGTAATTTGATGACCTATTCAAGTATATCTCGGCTATCTTTTTCATCGAATACCCAATCTAAACGGAACAAAGTGAGAACACTTTGTCAATCTATCGACTATCACCCAAACAGAGTCGTGCCCACTGGGAGATTTTGGTAGATCGGTGATGAAATCCATTGAAATACACTCCCATTTCCAACTTGGAATATCAAGCGATGTCAACTTACCACCAGGCCTTCTATGATCAGCCTTAACACGCTGACATGTATAACATTCTGATACAAACTTCGCGATATCATTCTTCATCCTCGACCACCAAACAATTTGCTTTATATCTTTGTATATTTTAGTGGAACTAGGGTGGTAGGATACACTGGAACCATGAGCTTCAACATAGATCTTAGCTCGAATATCGCCATAGGCGGGGACACAAAATTTACCCCGGTACTTCAAGGTATCGAACTCATCCAAAGAGAAATCAGGTAGATCTCCCTACATAGTTCTATTCCAGAGGTGCAACAAATCAGGATCATCCTTCTGATGTGCTTGAGTAAGGGAAATTCAAGAGGGTTCTTCTGCTTCTAGACTAGTAGGCACAGTACTACTCCCAACCTCAATATCCATCAACAGGAATTCTTCCACTAAGTATTGTACCGATTGATTAAAAATTTTAGTGGTCTTTCTACTCAAAGCATCAGCTACTACATTAGCCTTTCTTGGATGATAAAGAATTTCCACTTCATAATCCGCCACATATTCTAACCACCGGCGCTGGCGCAGGTTCAGTTCTTTCTGAGTGAAGACGTACTTCAAACTCTTATGGTCCGTATAGATCTTGCACAACGTGCCATATAATAAGTGTCGCCACAGCTTCAGCGCATAAATTATGGCAGCAAACTCCAAATCATGCATAGGATAGTTTCTCTTGTGAATCTTTAGTTGCCTCGATCCATAAGTGATCACCTTACCATTTTGCATTAAAATACAACCATGTCCGATGTTTGACGCATCAACATACACAACATACTCAACTCCTTCTGTAGGTAGGGTTAAAATCGAAGCAGTACATAATCTCTTCTTCAACTCTTGGAAAGCCTCTTCACACTTATCACTCCAAATGAATGCAGTATTCTTCTGAGTAAGACTAGTTAGAGGAGCACACAACACCGAAAACCCTTCCACGAATCTTCTATAATAGCCAGCCAGGCCTAAGATGCTCCTAATCTCCTTAGGTGTAAAAGGTCTCTCCCATTCCATTATAGCAGAAATCTTGGTCGGGTCTACAAAAATACCATCCTTTCTTACAACATGACCCAGAAAGGACACCTGAGGTAGCCAAAACTCACATTTGCTCAACTTCGAATATAACTTATGCTCCCTCAGGGTCGACAAAACCAAATTCAAATGCTGAGTATGCTCCTCAACATTGCAGGAATACACCAAGACGTCATCTATGAACACAATAACGAATTAGTCCAAGAAATCCTTAAACACCTTATTCATCAAATCCATGAAAGCAGAGGGTGCATCGGTTAAACCAAAAGATATCACAAAAAACTCATAATGTCCATGCCGCGAACGGAAAGCGGTTCGGGAAATATCTGCCTCACAAATCCTCAACTGGTATTAGCCTGAACAAAGATCGATCTTTGAAAATACTGAGCTACCACGCAACTGATCAAACAGATCATCAATCCTTGGTGGGGGATATCTATTCTTAATGGTTACCTTATTCAATTCCCTATAATCGATGCAAAGCCTCATCGATCCAAATTTCTTCTTGACGAACAAAACAGGAGCACCCCATGGAGAAGAACTTGGTCTAATAAAACCACAACTCAGCAACTCATCGAGCTGAGTACGCAACTCATCCAACTCACGTGGATCCAGACGGTACGGAGCTTTGGCAATAGGACGAGTACCCGGCTCGAGGTCTATCACAAACACTATCTCACTTTTAGGAGGAAATCCTTGAAGACTATCAGGAAAGACATCTGCAAACTCTCACACCACCGAGACATCCTCAAGACGTGGTGTAACAAAAGCTGTTTCCAGAGCAGAAATAGGAACTAAAAACGCCTCACAACCAGACTCTATAGCATGACAAGCATGTACCACAGAAATGATAGTTGTCCTGAAATCCATAGACGCTCATAGGTTGTCCATCGTCCATCCTGAAATCCAGTCGCTTAGCCTTGCACGGGATGACCGCATCATACTTGGATAGCCAGTCCTTGACCAAAATCACGTCAAAGTCAGCCAGATCTAAAATCATCAAATCCATAAAGGCCAGAAAATTGCCAAGATAAATAAGGCATCTTAGAATTACTTGGCTAGATATCACCGAATCACCGGAGGGAAGCTTGGCGTTGAAGGAATCTCCTAATTGATCCACATTCAGACGATGCTTATCAACAAATCTCCGGGCCACAAAGGAATGGGTAGCACCCGAATCAAAAAGAACGCCCACCCACCTATTCCGCACCTTAAACTCCCATAAAACCGTAGCATACATAACTAAATGAACGATAACTAGGGCAACAACGATTAATAATAAGGATAAATTAAACTGGCGTTAACCTGATATCACTTGCGTAGAGGTTTGAGCTTACTCGCTGGTCATCACGTTCAGCTTTCATTTTCCTTAATCCAGGTTTGGTGGGGGCGACAGAGCTTGAAGTGGGGCAGGCTGCAGTGCAGACTGAGTCTGGGGGCACGAAGACTTCTGGTGTCCCTTCTGCCCGCACTAGAAGCAAATCCATTCTTTCATCCAACAATGACTCACATCATGAACATTCCTTGCATAGAACGAGCACACGAGCTCTCCCTTGGGTGCACCTTGGATGGCGTGCACCTGCTGCTGCATCAGGGTGGCAGTCCTCTTGAAACACCTCTCATAAGGGTGGCCAGGACGACCACAGAAGCTACACACTTCGTTACTTTTCTTTTTCTGAGAAGGGCTAGATGCCCTGGAGCTACCATCCTCAACGCCTTTCCTTTTCATTTTCCTCGCCGCAGCACCGCGGTTCTTGGCATTTTCAATTGCCTCAACTTTTAGTGCGACTTCCACTGCCTCAGCAAAGTTCTCTGCTATATAAGTGCATGCCAACTGCTGGACATCGCTTCTTAGTCCTCCAAGGAATCGCTTTACTCTACCCTCCTCCAAATCTACCAAATCGGGTGCAAATCTGCTCAACTTGCCTAAACTCAATCTCATACTCGCTCACGGTGAGTTTTTTCTGCTTCAGATGCGGGAAGTTATTCATCAGGCGGTCCTGCTCTACCGAGGGTAGAAACTTCTTCGGCAGCATCTTCTTAAAAGACTCCCAATAACAACCTTCCTTCAGACTCTCTCTTTCCCGAATCCACCAACTCTTTGCCAGTCCTTTTAACTAATAGGCTGCAATCATCACCTTCTGATCTTCTATAATTCCGGAATACGAAAACATCTCCTCAATGGAGATGATCCAATCATCTAAAATCAAAAACTCGGCACTCCCATCATAGGTGGGAGGTCCCAACCGCTAGAAGTGCGATATGGAATTCATTTCTGGTGGTATCATCATCGGGGGCACCAGAGAAGCAGGGGTATCAGGCACGGCTTGGCCCAAGGATGGCTCTTGTACAAAAGATTCCTGCGCGGGAGCTGAAGACAACAAAGACTCAATTTGCGATTGCATCGCAACTAATTGCCTCGACAGAGCCTCATTGCTCTGACGTAGAACCCTCGATAATCACATCACTTTGCGTACCTGATGACTCACTCTCCGACTGGGGAGTCGACCTCGTCGCATGACGCTTTGGTGGCATTTCTAAAAAGCAAACGGACAACTCTTCAAAATCCTAGCTTACAATAAGGCAACACGACTAGTTCAGACCATACTTCAAAGACACTTGTTTATGCTGCAACTTGCTCTGCGATTTTATAATGATGCTATGTTCTACTTAGGATGATATCCTCTCATCCTATTGACTCTTGTGTCTATGACATGAATACATGGGTTCTTCATTCTTATTTAAAATCATGTGTGTACATGTGTCATCATGTAAACCTTAACTTAGCACGCGTTCTTATACGATGATATGCAATGTATATATTGTTATGCATTCTATAAAGGCCCTAATGCATGTTATGAGCGGCGTACACATGAAATGTTATGCATCTCATACTACATAACATCGAATGCAACGAGAAAAGAAAACGTGCTAATGGGCACCCATGTGATGGTGGTTATGCATCCCATACTACATAACCATCACATGTTGACACCTATGGTAGATCCATATATAAACATATATTATGCATCCCATACTACATAATATGCCCCATATACTTATTATCATGCTATGAGTGTAGTGACTATGCTTTGGCTAAGACGTACTGATGACATATCGGTGTGTGCATGAAATGTCACTAAACAACTAAAACTAACAAGAGAAGGTTGCCCGACCAATTGTCAAGCAACCTCCCTCTGATACCAACTGTCACAACCGGCATTTTCACAGCATAAAATAACTTATCAGAGTAAGGGAAAATTCGCTTCATGGTGCCACGTCGGCATGAGATAACTGCAGACACTCAGGCAGACACCTACATAAACATGAAGAAAGATTCTTTAAGTTATTTTAGGAAAAAATCAGTTAAGTGCAGTAGTTAGCCGTATCCCTCGTCGTAGTGGCTCATCTAGTCCACAAATGAAAATATAATTATACGCTATGGAAACATACTTATTTAGCTTGACTCCAACATCCTACATGAGTATAAACGTTCTCAAAGGACAACTCATGCAATGCAAGACCCTAAATTTATAATAGTAGTAAGGATAGCTTTTACGGTTCCTAAATATCACAAGTTAGAGTTTTTAAATGATGTAGTGCGTGAACTATTAGTGGTATATTTTATACTTAAAAATACCTAACATGCATTCCAAGCATAAATCCTCCCAGAGAGCAAGTAATCCACATCCACATATAGAGAAATAAGCAACTAGCAAGTATTTGAAAGTAACAATTTTGTGGGTGCTAACAAACTAACACGAACCCACTAACAAAAAATTATGTCTGAACCAGTAACTAAATAAATCACAAACTACCTTGCTGAGATGAGGTAACAACCACGGCCAACATTGCCGCCCAAAAACTCCAAAATTAGCTCTGATATCTGCTACTGCTCTGAACCTGAGGCATTCCAAAGACAGAACACCTCAGCAAGAAAGTACAAATGGTGACAGAAAATTAATAAGCCAAAATAAACAAAGGTCAAAAGGGGTACCAACCCAAGACCAACAGTACTGAAATAAATCACAAAAAGAGGAACAAGTCATCGTCTGGGAAAAAACCTCATACGTGATTCATCATGTACAACAATAGTACAACAGACACACGAGGCTATATGGTGACAACATGAATAATTCGTAAGGAAGAAACACAAAACCTTTATTAGGCACCTGTGGTTGACTCTACCCAAAAACACGGGCGAGGTGGTCACTCGTGGACAAACCACCCAAAAACACGGGCGAGGTGGTCACTCTTGGGCACACCCACACGACTATAAAATCCATCTAACTGCAAGGGAGTCTCATACTCTCCACCATACACCGTAGACACCCGAAAACCAGGTAGACTTCCACAGGACACTAATGAAGGAAATAAACACTGCGGAGGTGGAGTCGTCCACTAACTCCCGCAATCAAGAAAAACCAACAAGAAAAACACCACATATCTCGAGATTTGGCTCGTCATATTCTACTTGATATTACTATATACAAGACATGATTGATCAACCCTTAGGAACAATTTACAAACCTAATTAAACTCTAATACGTTCAATAATGAGAAAAAAGGCGTTTGAAACATCAATAAGACACATCAAGAATGATCAAACATATCCGGACAAAAAATTGAGTTCACCATGACAAAATTTGGAACAAGTGTAGAAAAGTTTTTAAAAAAACCGGAAAATAACAATAATTTGGAAGAACAAGTGTAGAAAAGTTTAATGAAACAAGAAAGCGTAGCCGTTACAATCAAATCGGACAAGGAGAGATGAGAGGAAATCACCACTTGCCTTGGTTTTACTGGAAAAGTCCTCTGAATCACTACACGTCGCAGATCGGGGCAAAAAGATGCGGGAGGAGTTGAAATCTTAACAAGAACAGCCGAAAATGTGGTTAGGGCCGAAAAACCCTAACGAGAAATCTCAAGAAATGAGGAAAACATTACCATGATGGTTTAGCTCTCGGCGAGAGCTTTCCAGATCTATGTTCAGTTGAAGATTTTGAGCACCGGAACACCATCGGCGGCCACCGGAAGATTCACGAAAAAGAAACTCTCTCTCTCTCTCTCGCTCGCTGCTCTGATTCGGAAGAAAAAATAATGGAGAAGATGGAGTTCGGTTCTAAAACCTAAGTTTAAGAATAAATAAATAAATATATATATATATATATATATATATATATATATATATATATATATATATATATATATATATATATATATTTATATTTATAAAAAGTTTTGTCAAGAACGGGTTATTACAAGCGGTTTCACGGGAACAAATAATTACGATCTAGGATGACTCCAAATAGAAACGTGTCCAACATGAAAGTTGTAGATCTCGTTGGGCTGAAAAATTTCATGTTGACCAGTTTTTCGTATGACACCGTTTTGACCCTCAAAACGATGCCCGAACTCAGGATACACATACTACCTAAGAAATTGGTTTACTCAAGTTGGAGGGGTTTACTCGAGTTGGAGGGGCTTACTTGAGATGGAGACTCGGTTGGAGGCTTGGGGAATTCGAGATAGTCATAGGGACTCGAGATAAAAGACATAGAACTCGAGTAGATCAGGTCTACTCGAGATAGAAGGCATAGTACTCGAGTAGATCAGTCGAACGGGCTATCTATGAGCAGTTTCGGGAAAATCAATAATAGAGGTCCAAGATTGCATCAAATCGAAAAGTGTCCAACATAAAGGTTGTAGATCTCGTCGCGACGAACAAATGCTATGTTGACCATTTTTCCATAAAATATCATTTTTACCCTGAAAATAGCGCCCGAACGCGGACTGAACAGAAGAACTCGAGTGGAAAATAGTCACTCGAGTAGGTCCAAAAATTCACTCGTGTAGCCTGAAGAAAATAATTCCGTGAACAGTGATTATACTCGAGAGGCAGGAAATAGCTACTCGAGAGGAAATTAAAGGACTCGAGTATATTGAACAGCAAAACTCGAGTATGTCAAAACACAACACGAGTATGTCATTACAGCACTCGATTACAAATTAACAATTTATTTTTGCAGATATAACCCTATGATTAAACTATATCAATGAATAGTGTTTTTCATTTTTGAATTTTACTTTAATATTAAAATATTCATGTTTATATATTTTTGAGTAAGGAAACTATGAGAGCATAACGGAGTCCCGAACGTGCGCCGAATCAAACGGAATTCGCACTGTAGGCGAACACTGGCGCTACGAACACAACAGCGAAGTCAAAACCAAAATCCGACGAGCCATTCCCGAGATATTAATCTTCAAAGTATACCGCGAACATAAACAATACAAAACTTCAATCGCTCGCCGAGACTCCAAAAATGCTCGAATTACGACGAAACTGGACGAGCAACTCCAAAATTACTTAGATTCCAAATGCAAAATTTTCCCATTACAACAAGAATTCGGCCGACTCGACCACACAGACGCGAAAATGCCTTAACGGCATTGCGCCGTCAACTTGACGTTAAAAGTAACGCCACGACGGCATAAATATGACGTTGCACATTCAAATAAAATCATCGAAAAATCGGGGGCGTTACAGTGACCCTCCTCCTGATGGAAGTCACAGAAAGGAAACGCTACCCTGCCCCTTCTTCGTTGTCCACCATCTCTCCTTCCAGCTCCTCCCCGAGCTCCTCTCCTTCCTCCTCTACGTCGACCGATCTCCATTGCCTCTTGCTGTTGCTGGAAGAGATCCCTCGCCCCCTGCCTCCATACCGGGTGATCGAACCTCCTCGGCTCGCGGAAGTTATCTCTTCCCTGAAAGCCTCCTCCTGGCTCATGGGGGCGACCATCCTGCGGCCTCTAACCTAAACGTTTGTTCGGTTCGCGGGCCCCCCGTCCTTGATGCAGTCCCTGCTGCCCCCTTCCTCGGGGCTCTTCCCTCCTCTATTCTCTCTGCTCCCTCCGCCTTCCTGCTTCCGGCTCCTTCACATCATCCTCCGGTAACCAGGCCAGCTTCCTTGCAAACACTGGATTGGCCCTCTCGAAGTCTGTCTCCTTTGCCACCCTCTCCATGAGCTCCTCAAAAGAGGGGGGGGGGGGGAGGCACTCTCTTCAACTCCATGCGAAAGAAACCCGACCTTAATCCCAGAGTAAAAGCGAGCATCAGCGTATACCCTGTGACCTCCTGGACTAGGAGGACCTCTTCCTGAAACCGATCCACGTAATGTCCCAACGTCTCGTCCTGCTTCTGCCTCACCGCAAACAGGCACTCCGCCTCCTTCTTACGCTTCTTCGATGTTGAGAACCTCAATAGGAAAACTCGATGTAGATCCTCAAAACTGTAGATCGACCTTGCTGGCAACTGGTGGAATCAGTCTCTGCCTTCTCTTTCAACGTGGTGGAAAATAGCCGACACTTGAAGGCATCCGTCATCTGCCTTATTGAAATAACATCTTCAAACCACTGTACGTGCTATACAGGGTCATCATTCCCCGAGTAGTAGGACATGTCGGTCTCCCGGAACCCCTCTGGCACCGTGGCCCAGATGATGAGCTCGTTGAATGGTCTCTCGCCATTTGCCTTCCGAGAGGGCACGTCTCGTAGCCTCGTCTGGCTGGCCCGATCAGCGAGACCATGCCCAAGGAAGAGCTCTCGCACGGCCGCCTCCCTCTCGCCTACTTCTATCGGGATCTCCTTACCGGGGCACTGGCTTGGGAAGAGCTCTCACGCCGCCATGTCCCTCTCGCCAGCCTCCACCGGGAAATCCTTCCCCAGGCACTGTCCATGGGCGTTCTCGCCCAAGAGCGGGACCTCCTCTATCGGAACCTGAGGCGTTGCCCACTTGCTCCTTGCCGAGAAGGCCAAGCTGATGGTATTCAAGACCTCTTGCCCGAAGTCTTCCAACATCTTCCTCGTCGCCTCCTCTCCTCGGGAGGGGGAACCTCTTGAACCAGATCCTTCACCTTCACCTCCTTCCATAGGACTAAACTCAAGCTTTTCTAGTGTCGGATACATTCCACGATCACCGCACTAGAACTGTTGAAGCAAAAAATTTGACTTCGATAAAATTTCGAAAAATAGGCGTGTAGCCAACACCTACTCATCCCAAGATCTGACCTTTGACTGGTCGTGAAGGACTAGAAACTGACCCAAAGCCTCAGTAGGGAGGTCCCACCACTTACCCGGAAGATCTCTGAGAGCTTCCCCTCCAAAGACAAAAGCTGTGCTTGGAGCTCCTTAGAAAGCACAGAAAAATCCTCTCAAGTCCCGGGAAAAACGTGTGCTTCTGAAGAACCCCTATGGGTCTATTTATAGTTTTCTGAGTTGGATCTGCAAATAACCAAACTGAGCTGACCGGAAATTACCAAAGTACACCTGGTCGGGTCTGCCAACAGCCAAACTCTGTTGTTCTGAGGAGTTATATGCAGACCATCAAGGGCAAAAGGGTAAAATTACCCGGGGTAGAAGAGTAAAATCCCCCATGGATATAGATCTGTCAAAATGGCCTTTTACCATACGGCGAGTGGGAGAGCACCAGGTGGTGAGATGGGCCTTCCCGCTGGTCTCGCGGGTATCCTTTGCTAGGGGACCCTTTTGCCGTTATGGGCCTACTTGCGCCCTAGAGGGGGCATCTAGCCTACTGTAGAGACCTCCTGTAATGCCCCGAAACTCAAAGGAGCGAAGGGGGATGTTTTGGGCCAGTTTGGGTTCTGGCTGCAGGCACACGGCCTGGGACACGGGCATGTCCCAGGGCGTGTCAAGCCTGTGTCAACATTGAGACGGGGTGTCAACACTTTGGTCTCGACATTATGTCGAGACTGGTCACACGGCCTGCGACACGGGCATGTCGCAGGGCGTGTCGACCCGTGTCGACACTTAGCCGCGAAGTCGACACTCTGCGTTCGACGAAGTGTCGAGACTGGGCACACGACCTGCGACACGGGCATGTCGCAGGGCATGTCGATCCGTGTCGACGATCGTCCCGGGGAGTCGACGAGATTCGCTCGACGATGCGTCGAGAGTGGGAACACGGCCTGCGACACGGGCGTGTCGCAGGGCGTGTCGACCCGTGTCGACACTCGTCCCAGAAGTCGACGAATCTTGCTCGACGATCGTCGAGACAAGGCACACGGCCTAGGACACGGGCGTGTCCGAGGCCGTCTCGAGTGTGGAGACCGGGTACACGGCCCTGGAGCCCAGGCGTGTCAAGGTGACACGGGCAAGGACACGGGCGTGCCCTAGAACCCGTGCAGTGCTCGGGTTGATTTTGGGGAAAAATGATGGGGTACACGGACGGCCACACGGCCGTGTCAGGTGGAACACGGGCATGTCAGCTCGAACACGGGCATGTTCGATACCCATGTGAGGTTCCAGGTGATTCGATTTTGACGGCGAATGAGGCACACGGCCCTGGACACGGGCGTGTGCCAGGCCGTGTTCGGTCCAGATTGGGCATTTCAGCCCCGAATCGAAGCCGTTCATTTCTTTAACTGAAGATCCAACGGCTGGGGGTTGTTCCTGATGGGATATACCCATGAATGGACTTGGAAAACCCTTACTTTTCATAACTTCTCATCTTTCTAAAACCTTTGAGAGAGAGGAGAGCCAAGGGAGGAAGAAGGAGCTAGATCCCGCCATTGGAGGAGCTTCGGAGCTCCGAATCGCGAGCCGACTCCGGATCCACGGAGGCAACGCTAGTGCGGTGGTTTTCATCCGATTACTTTTCCATGGCGCCAAAGAGGAACGCAAGGGTAACGATCCTCATCTTGAGCATGAGTAGCTCTCTTTCTTTGCATAGGAAGCCCGCTCTCGCGAGTTTGCGGAGAGTTGGAGGCGTTCCTTCGGGTAGATATGTGAAGTCCCCGTTGTTTAGAGTCCGTAAGCGAGAACGGACATAGGCATGATGTGTGAAGCCTACCCGGACATGTTGGTCTGGATTGGTGATGTTGCATTGCATAATGCCGGAGAAGACTCCGTGCTATTGGTTGTTTTTCGGGTTTTCTACGCTGTAGATTGCAGCAGGGAACCTTGGGGACTAACCCAAAGGTGCACCCGGAAAACTGGGCGGATACGAGATCTTGCCAACTTGGTGGCCTGAGAGCCAGCTTGAACAAAATCAGATTATGTGAAATGTGATGGAAATGGGACTCGGGAGAAGTTTGACCTGCGCATATGATTTAAATTACCGTTGCGGGCACATATGGTTTAAATTACCGTTGCGTTGTGAGCACGGGTTAGATGGAACCGTACCTGTTCTATGTCATTCGGATTAGAGCCGTTGGCATAGATGAGAGTCTTCAGCGGTCTATGGTTTTAATTACCGTGACCCATGCCGGGAAGACAAACTACTCATTGTTTGGCCGTCCAAAGGGGATGGCGGTGAGTCGGCAGACTTAGACTGCGTTCACCGAGAATGTGCCCTGAGTGCACGGGGTGTGTGGCCGTTGAGCCTCCGCCTGTGATGAAATGGCTATATATATATTGCTCGCTTATGCTAATGAAATGCAGGGAAGGAGCATCGCCGCACCGAGTTGGGGGCAGGATCGTTATAATTTGGTCAGCATTGCTGACCGTTGCCTTGTTTTGCCAACGTGCGGTGGTTTGTTGCTTGCAGGTGCTACTGGACCAAGCGGTCAATAGCGGGCTAAAGCCCGAATGCGAAGCCGTCCCTTGAAGGCCTAAGTTGGAAGTGTTTACTGCTTTATTCATGTGTGACCGGCCTGCGTGCCGTGGTTTGTAAAACATGTAATTGGAAGTGAAACATTTTGTAAGGACTTAAGGACTGTTTTGGGTATTTTGTATAACATTCCTATTTCGTATTAGTGGACATTCGTGCTTTAATGCTGGGTTCTTTGTTACAACTTTTATAAACTGCTTCCACTAGAATGCTCTGTGTAGGACGTTGAGATTGGTTGGATGGTTTCCATAAGTAACCACCCGGTCTGTCTGTGGCATACGGCGTCGGGCCCCGGCCGGACCTACTGCTTTATGCTATGTGACGGATAGGGGGCGTTACAATTTGGTATCAGACTACTGGTTTTGTTCGGGCTTAAACTGAATTCGTGGGCGAATTCTTTTTAAGGGGTGGTGAGCACATTGTGTGCGTCATCGTAATAACAGTAAAAAGAACCCATGAATGTCCACTTAGGAATGAAAATACTCGTGTTTGAGGAACCTGCGTGTTCCTATAATTGCTGTTTGCAATTTATTTGGTCGCTTAACGGTGTTTTGTACCACTATAGGTGACCGGAAGCGGTGCTGGACAGCCAGAATGTCCGGTTTCTGAGGGGCATAGTGCACCCGGTGAGGTGTTTGAGCCTCCTCTGTCGTATGAAACCGTTAGAAGGATCGTAGAAGCAGTGTTCGCTGTGACGGGTGCACAGCTTGGAGGAAATGTACAACCCTGCGCCCCTGTTGTGGCTTCAACGCCGGTGGGCGTGATGCAGCAGATGACCTTTGGTAGACCATTGGGGCAGCAGATGAATATGCATTTAGTGCAGGGAGCGCACACAGTTGATGAATATTTGCAAGCATTTCTTCTGATAAGTCGCTATCCATGCTTCGAGTTGGATAACGAACAAGCTACAGTCGATAGATTTTATAATGGCATGCGTGTCGAGTTACGAGTTCTACTGCTAGGACCAAAGTTATAGGGATTCCGAGCCTTGGTGGAATCAGCTAGATCTTTGGAGGCAGATCTAAGGAAGACCCTCCTGATGCCAGCGACCATGGTATCGAACTATACAAACCCTATAGGAGTTGCATCTGGCAGAATGCTGGAGAAAGGGGCTATGAAATCGACTAGTAAAGCTACTTACACTTGTCATACTTGTGGAAAGAAAGGGCACTTTGCCCGAGACTGTTGGAATGGTGCTCGGAAGGGTAAGAAAGCTATGTCAGGAGCAGTCAAGGATGTTAGTGCAAAGGAAACGACATTCAAAGTGCCGAACACCTCAAAGTCTGTATATCGTAAATGGTATAAGAAACATAGGACTTCGGGTTCAGCTCCTTCTAGTGCTTCTGGGGCAACTACGGGTCAGACCCCGGGCACATGTTTCAACTGTGGGGAGCCGGGACATTATGCTCGTGAGTGCCTAAAGCCCTGGAGGAAGCACGCCGTCGTGACGACAGGTATGGTTTAAAGATAGTTTTGCCTTAAACACTTGTCGCCCTTGTGCATGTTAGCTTAGAACTATTTGTGCTAAGCTTTGTTGCGACTTTACTTTATATGCGAGAGCACCGTTCGTTTAGGGAGCTTCGCATTCCTTTATTAGGAATTATATTGTGCGTCGGAGTACCTCCTTCGATGGTAAAAGACAAATTGGATGCGTTATAGTCCAATGGTGGTCATTGTGCGCGGGTAGACGTTGTTGTGCTTATTTTTGGATTGGGAATCAGGAGTTCGATTTGCAAGCATCGTTACTTCCGTTGGTGGAGTTCGACATTATATTTGGCATGGACTGGCTCTCGGAGCAGCAGACCCATATAGATTGCGGTAGCAAGGAAGTTAAGCTGGGAGCAAGTCGTGAGACGACTTTTACGGGCTTAAAGGGGTCGAGCAAGACGTTGATGTCTGCTCTTCAGGTGGTGAAGGCGGTTCGTGCCGGAGCAGAACTGTTCTTTACACTAGTGGAGGTTGCAAAGCCGAAGCCCACATTGGATTGTATTTCAGTGGTATCGGAATACCCTGATGTGTTCCCTAGAGATCTTCCTGGAGCCCCACCTCGACAGGAGATAGATTTCATGTTTGAGCTAGTACCAGGTGCAAAGCCTGTGTCACGCTCTCCATATCGGCTAGCGCCTAAGGAAATGGCGGAGCTGAAGGTGCAACTTGTAAAAGTTGTTGGAGCAAGGGTATGTGCGTCCAAGTCCTTCGCCTTGGAGCGCACCGACCCTCTTTAGTAAGAAGAAGGACGGAAGCTTGAGGCTATGTATTAATTATCAGGAGCTCGACAAGTTGACGGCAAAGAACAAGTACCCAATCCCAAGGATCGATGATCTTTGTGATCAGTTGGTCGGGCCAACGGCGTACTCTAAAGTAGTTAAGGGAGAGTGATATCCCTAAGATAACGTTCAGTACAGGATACAGACGCTACGAGTTTGGGGTCATGCCGTTTGGGCTGACTAATGCGCCGTCAGTGTTCATGGATTTGATGAACAGGACTTTCAGGGAGTACTTGGACCATTTCGTGATCGTCTTCATCGACGATATTTTGGTGTAATCGCAAAGTGAGGAAGATCACTTCAGGCATCTTTATTTGGTGTTGGAGACGCTAAGGAGAAATCAGTTGTATGCCAAGTTCTCGAAGTGCGAGTTTTGGCTATCCTCGGTGGCGTTCCTCGGGCATATAGTAAGTGGAGAGGGTATTGATCCGGCAAAGATTGTTGTGATGCGGGAGTGGCCTGAGCTTTATACGGTACGGTAGCGAAAGTCCAGAGTTTTCTGGGGCTTGCCGGCTAATACAGGCGCTTCGTAGAGAACTTCTCGTGGATAGCGTGACCCCTCACTACTTTGACGAGGAAGGAGCAGAAGTTCTTTTGGACGGCGGAGTGCGCGCGAACTTTTGAGGAGTTGTAATGTCAGTTGACCGCGGCGCTAGTGCTGACTTCGTCGAGTGGGACCGAAGGCTATGAGATTTAATAGCGAATGGCGCGAGACAGCCAAAAGTGCACGAGAGGAACTATCCGGTCCATGACTTGTTGTTAGTGGCCGTGAGTTTTAGACTTGAAGCTGTGGAGGCATTATTTGGACGGTATGACGATGGATATCTACGCCGATCACAAGAGCGTGAAGTGTCTGATTGGTCAGAAGGATCTAAATTTGCGGCAGCATAGGTGAATGGAGTTCTTGGGAGACTATACATTCAAGATCCACTACGCGCCTGATAAAGGGAATGCGGTTGCTGACGCGGTGAGTCGCCGAGCCCCAGCTCAAGCCAATTAGCTATCGGTGCATGATGAGCGGTTGGTGCGAGAGTTGGAGGCGTTGGAGATTGTCTGTGTGGACAGACAATCAGGTGCTGAAGCAGTTCTGAATTGGACTGAAGTCCAATATGACCTGGCTGATCGTATTCGGCTGGCTTTGGATATGGATGCTCATATAAAGCAATTCATGGTAGAGGCTCTGGATGGGTCAAATTCCCAATTCGTCGTGGAGGACGGGTTGCTTTGGAAAGACGGTCGTTTGTGCGTCCCAAGCGTGGGCAATTTACGGGTGGAGTTGTTGTACGAGGCACACCATACCAAGTACTCGATTCACCCGGGGAGCACGAAGATGTACCGTGATGTGAAGAAAGTGTTTTGGTGGCCAGGTATAAAGAAGGATGTGGCGCTATACGTAGCGAATTGCCAAATTTTCGCCTTGGTAAAGGCGGAGTGCCAAAAGCCGGGAGGATTTCTTAAGTCCTTGCCTATTCCGGAGTGGAAATTTGACGACATCTCTATGGACTTTGTGCACGGTTTGCGAAGGTCGCAAAAGGGGAACGACGTCATTTGGGTGGTTGTTGATCGATTGACGAAGGTGTCGCATTTTATTCCGCATAGGAAGGATGATCCGGTGGAGAAGTTGGCAAAGCTCTATGTGGATAGCATAGTACGGCTTCATGGTGTGCCCCGCAGCATCGTGAGTGACCGAGATGGGCGGTTCACGTCCAACGATTGGAGGCTTGTGCAGCAAATGTTGGGAACAAAGCTGAAATTTAGCACAGCCTTCCATCCGCAAATGGATGGGCAGACCGAGAGGGTCAATAGAGCCATGGAAGACATGCTCCGTATGTGTGTCTTGGATTTCGGAAAGCAATGGGAAGACCACCTTTATTTGGTGGAGTTCGCATACAATAATAGCTACCAAGCGAGTATTCAGATGGCGCCTTTCGAGGCCCTATATGGTAGAAAATGTCGCACACCGTTGTCTTGGTTAGAAACGGGTGAGTCAAGGTTGTATAAGCGATCAGAAGTGGAGGGTGCTACTTCTTTGGTGAGAACCATTCGGGAGAGGTTGCTTATCGCTCAGGACCGGCAAGCAAAGTACTATAATGCCAAGCACAGGAATGTGGAGTTCGCTGTGGGCGATTATGTATACTTAAAGATCAAGCCGTTCAAGGGTGTCTCGCGGGTGCGACGATTGAAAAAGCTAAGCCCGAGGTACCTTGGACCGTTTGAGGTTCTGGAGCGAGTTGGTGAAGCGGCCTATCGGTTGAAGCTTTCAGTGGAGCTTAGTGGTTTATATGATGTATTCCACATTTCGGTACTTCGGAAGGCGGTGCAAGAGCCTACGCAAGTGATCGCGGTTGATCAAGTGCCGGTGGATAGTGTGCTAACGTCAAAGGTCAAGCCCGTGCGGATCGAGGACTCAGAGGTCAAGCGGCTACGCAATAAAGAGATCAGGATGGTCAAGGTCCGGTGGGACAATTACGGTCGTGAGGAGCTCTCTTGGGAGCGAGAGCAGACTATGCTTGACGAGTATCCGGAGTTGTTCCGCTCAGGTACAAAATTTGGTTTTGTACATGTCTTTCTGTTATGTAATTTCGTGGGTGAAATTCTTTTAAGAGGGGGAGAGTTGTAACGCCCCGAAACTCAAAGGAGCGAAGGGGGACGTTTTGGGCCAGTTTGGGTTCTGGCTGCAGGTACACTGCCTGGGACACGGGCGTGTCCCAGGGCGTGTCAAGCCTGTGTCGACATTGAGACGGGGTGTCGACACTTTGGTCTCGACATTGTGTTGAGACTGGGCACACGGCCTGCGACACGGGCGTGTCGCAGGGCGTGTCGACCCGTGTCGACACTTAGCCGCGAAGTCGACACTCTGCGTTCGATGAAGTGTCGAGACTGGGCACACGGCCTGCGACACGGGCGTGTCGCAGGGCGTGTCGACCCGTGTCGACGATCATCCCGGGGAGTCGACGAGATTCGCTCGACGATGCATCGAGAGTGGGCACACGGCCTGCGACACGGGCGTGTCGCAGGTCGTGTCGACCCGTGTCGACACTCGTCCCGGAAGTCGACGAATCTTGCTCGACGATCGTCGAGACAAGGCACACGGCCTAGGACACGGGGGTGTCCGAGGCCGTGTCGAGTGTGGAGACCGGGTACACGGCCCTGGAGCCCAGGCGTGTCAAGGTGACACGGGCAAGGACACGGGCGTGTCCTAGAACTCGTGCAGTGCTCGGGTTGATTTTCGGGAAAAATGATGGGGTACATGGCCGGCCACACGGCCGTGTCAGGTGGAACACGGGCGTGTCAGCTCGAACACGGGCGTGTTCGATACCCGTGTGAGGTTCCAGGTGATTCGATTTTGACGGTGAATGAGGCACACGGCCCTGGACACGGGCGTGTGCCAGGCCGTGTTCGGTCCAGATTGGGCATTTCAGCCCCGAATCGAAGCCATTCATTTCTTTAACTGAAGATCCAACGGCTGGGGGTTGTTCCTGAAGGGAAATACCCGTGAATGGACTTGGAAAACCCTTACTTTTCATAACTTCTCATCTTTCTAAAACCTTAGAGAGAGAGGAGAGCCAAGGGAGGAAGAAGGAGCTAGATCCCGCCATTGGAGGAGCTTCGGAGCTCCGAATCGCGAGCCGACTCCGGATCCACGGAGGCAACGCTAGTGCGGTGGTTTTCATCCGATTACTTTTCCATGGAGCCAAAGAGGAACGCAAGGGTAACGATCCTCATCTTGAGCATGAGTAGCTCTCTTTCTTTGCATAGGAAGCCCGCTCTCGCGAGTTTGCGGAGAGTTGGAGGCGTTCCTTCGGGTAGATATGTGAAGTCCCCGTTGTTTAGAGTCCGTAAGCGAGAACGTACATAGGCATGATGTGTGAAGCCTACCCGGACATGTTGGTCTGGATCGGTGATGTTGCATTGCATAATACCGGAGAAGACTCCGTGCTATTGGTTGTTTTTCGGGTTTTCTACGCGGTAGATTGCAGCAGGGAACCTTGGGGACTAACCCAAAGGTGCACCCGGAAAACTGGGCGGATACGAGATCTTGCCAACTTGGTGGCCTGAGAGCCAGCTTGAACATAATCAGATTTTGTGAAATGTGATGGAAATGGGACTCGGGAGAAGTTTGACCTGCGCATATGGTTTAAATTTCTGTTGCGGGCGCATATGGTTTAAATTACCGTTGCATTGTGAGCACGGGTTAGATGGAACTGTACCCGTTCTATGTCGTTCGGATTAGAGCCGTTGGCATAGATGAGAGTCTTCGGCGGTCTATGGTTTTAATTACCATGACCCATGCCGGGAAGACAAACTGCTCATTGTTTGGCCGTCCAAAGGGGATGGCGGTGAGTCGGCAGACTTAGACTGCGTTCACCGAGAATGTGCCCCGAGTGCACGGTGTGTGTGGCCGTTGAGCCTCCGCTTGTGATGAAATGGCTATATATATATTGCTCGCTTATGCTAATTAAATGCAGGGAAGGAGCATCGCCGCCCCGAGTTGGGGGCGGGATCGTTATAATTTGGTCAGCATTGCTGACTGTTGCCTTGATTTGCCACCGTGCGGTGGTTTGTTGCTTGCAGGTGCTGCTGGACCGAGCGGTCAATAGCGGGCTAAAGCCCGAATGCGAAGCCGTCCCTTGAAGGCCTAAGTTGGAAGTGTTTACTGCTTTATTCATGTTTGACCGGCCTGCGTGCCGTGGTTTGTAAAACATGTAATTGGAAGTGAAACATTTTGTAAGGCCTTAAGGCCTATTTTGGGTATTTTGTATAACATTCCTATTTCGTATTAGTGGACATTCGTGCTTTAATGCTGGGTTCTTTGTTACAACTTTTATAAACTGCTTCCGCTAGAATGCTCTGTGTAGGACGTTGAGATTGGTTGGATGGTTTCCATAAGTAACCACCCGGTCTGTCTGTGGCATACGGCGTCGGGCCCCGGCCGGACCTACTGCTTTATGCTATGTGACGGATAGGGGGCGTTACACCTCCCGACTCGCTGCCTGCGAGTGGACCACGTGGTCCCACTCGCCTATCCGCACCTCTCACCCGCTTCTTATATTCTCATCTTGAGGGACTCTCGCGAGCCCAAGGTTGTACACATGGAGTCCCATACTAAGAGGTGGTGGAAGACATCACTGGACACGGTGTTTGCTGATAGAGAGGTTGTAGAGATTGCTTGGGGGGAGTTTAGGGCCGCAATGTTGGAGCATTTTGTTCCGCAGTTGGCCAAAGATGAGTTGGAAGATAGATTTCTACAGTTGAGACAAGGTAGCAAGATAGTGGTGGAGTATCATCCGAAGTTCAACCACCTAGCCCGATTTGCGGATTCTTACCAGTTGGATGAGGCAGGTTACACTAAGATGTTCTATAAGGCCCTGCGAGAGGATCTGAGGGAGGCTATGATGTTAGTGTTCGACGAGCCTATTCCTCGGATATTGGAGATGGCGAAAATGATCGAGGCAGATTGGCATACTACCCGAAGCCTGTTGCGGCCAACTAAGGATCAGGGCCGGGGAGTCAGGAATGATCAGCGGTGGGGCCGCATCACAGGGACAAGAGCAGAAGATCAGCCTCATCAGGAGGTGAGACAGGAGCAGAGGGAAGCTGTATTGGTGGCCCCTCAGCCAACCCTGATGCGGGAGGTGCAGAGACCCGGGGGTATGGCATATCCCCTGCTAGAGTGCTTTAATTGTCATTAGGTGGGGCATATCTGGAAGAACTATCCCGTGTGGGGGGAATCACCACCAACACCACCGGCTGCCCCGCCAGCTCAGTATTTTGGAGGCCAAGGACATGGCCGAGGTTGTGGATACCAAGGCAGAGACCGCAGGCAGGAGAGGGAGCAATTATATGCATCGGATATGACTCAACAACGGAATCCAAAGCAAGTGATCACAGGTACGCCAGTTAATTTTAAGTTTTCTCCTTCCTAAATAATTAGAGTTATGGATATAGAACTGATAAACTAGGAAAGACAACCATAATTAGAATTCTAAGATTTTAAACTACCCCAGGCACAGTCTTCATCAGCGACAAGCCCGCCTATATATTGTTCGATATTGGTGCTTCGCACTCGTTCGTGTCGGAAGCCTTCGTGGAAGGGTTGGAAGGCATGGAGCGATTCACAGACCTGATGATGAGGGTACAGCTACCAGACGGATCAGAGTTATTCACCACCGCCTACTGCAACATGGAGGCGGAGATCGGTGGAAATACATTTGAAGCGCCAACGACGGTCCTGAAGATTCCAGTCTTTGACTTGATCCTAAGCATGACATGGTTGCATTGGAACCATGCTCACATTGACTGCCTGTCAAAGAGGAATACTGTGAGGCATTGGGATTCCTTCATCGTCATCGAAGGTATTAGACCTATTCCCCCTCTCTTGTTGTCATCCGTACAGTCCGTCAAGGCCCACTTGCAGGGGGAGGAAGTCTACGAAGTGCTGTTCAAAATGGCTGAGGCCAAGGATTCCATCTCGGATATCCCGGAGGTGCGAGATTTTGCTGACATATTCCCAGAGAAGTTGTCAGGGCTACCCCCGCATCGGGAGCAGGACTTTCGGATACAGCTGGTGCTGGGGGCTAAGCCGGCATCTAGAGCCCCTTACCGGATGGCCCCGAAGGAGTTGACAGAGTTTCAAAGCCAGCTCCAGGAACTAGTGGAAGCCGGATTTGTCCGGCCAAGCTCTTCACCATAGGGAGCCCAGGTGTTGTTCGTTAAGAAGAAGGACGGGACACTTAGGTTGTGCATCGATTACCGAGCACTGAACTGACTAACAGTCCGAAATACCTATCTGTTGCCAAGGATAGATGAGCTATTTGATCAGCTGGAGGGGCGCATTTCTTTTCAAAATTGGATTTAAGGTCGGGCTACTACCAGTTGCAGATCCAGGAGGAGGACATTCCGAAGACTGCATTCAGTATCATATATGGGCTGTTCGAGTTTACTGTGATGCCCTCCAGGCTCACGAATGCACCGTCAGCGTTCATGAGCCTCATGAATTGGGTGTTCGAGGCATATTTGGATGTGTTCGTCATCGTGTTTATTGATGACATCCTCATCTACTCGAGGACATAGGAGGAGCACACACGACATCTGACGCTGACCCTAGAGAGACTGCGAGAGCACCATCTTTATGTGAAGTTTAGCAAATGCCAGTTTGGTTGAGGGAGTGATGGAAACGTCGTCCCCCCAACTTGCTAATGATGAAGACATGCTAGCAGAAGATCCTCCTTCGTCGCCTTCAAAAGACTTGCGTCGTCATGGTGATCGTGTGGAGCGACGACGCTACAACCTCCGCCCTCGGCGCAAGACCACTTCATCATAATTAGTTGATGACTATCAATTTTATTTGGATGAATTTATTTTGTTATTTGCTTAAGCTTGCTTATTTATTTCCTTATGGTTTAAACTTTAGAGTGCATGTTTATTTAATTGGGTTGCATGTAGCCTAGCCAATGTTGTAAGCCTATATAAGGCCTAGGATATTCATTATGAAGGTGATTTTGGAATGAGATATTGAAACCCTAAAAGCTTTCCCCCCTTGACTCCTCCTCCTCTCTCTTTCTCTAGGGCTTGGCCGTTCAAGCCCCTCCTCCCTCATCAAGCTGCAAAAATCTCCACATCTCCCACCTCACCACTCGGCCACCAACCCTCCACCACTCCAAGCCGCCGCCAACACAAGCCCCTCTCTCATGCATTACCTCCAACCACAAAACCTACCCCCTCCCCTTCCCTTTCAAGTCTACATCCGACCACCACGAGAGTGACGCGACGACGGCGGAAGAACTTTTCTCCATCTGGCGTAACTCCGACGGAGCCGTGGACGAGCGTTCCAAGTGAGATAGTCAAAATCATCCATACCGACTTGGGTAATGAAACTTCTACTACCGTGTGTTTCCCTCTTGATATTTTTTTATGGCGGCCAATTGTTGCGTTGGATTTCGAGGCTTGAAAATAAATCGTGGTTTTTTTTTCAATTGAATTGTGTTCATCTTAATTGATTTATTTTTTGAAAGGTTTGGCGAACCTCGTAGCTTTTGTTGGGAGAGATCTACCATTTTCTGGATCACAATTTTGGTAGATCTTTTTTGGTAAAAGCCGCTCGGTCGGATCTAATATTGATCCTTATAGCCGGAATGCATATTGGCCCATTGTCTCTATTCGGTCCCAAACATTTTGGCTACCCGTGCGTTAGCATAATCGTGATAAAATTGCTTGGACTGTGCGCTGCGGGAACTTCTGTGCGAGTGTCGATTTTAAATCATCGAGGGGCGAACGTAATAATCCGTAGGTCTCCCGGCGACG
This sequence comes from Platanthera guangdongensis, assembly GCA_039583875.1. Classification (NCBI taxonomy): domain Eukaryota; kingdom Viridiplantae; phylum Streptophyta; class Magnoliopsida; order Asparagales; family Orchidaceae; genus Platanthera; species Platanthera guangdongensis. Next base: position 73,653,922 of record CM077163.1, on the reverse strand, counting down.
ACGCTTAGGCCTGCATCAATTTGGTATCAGAGGGAGGTTCCAGTCAATTTCCTAATTGTCACCCTCCCCTTGTTGTTTGCACGCACTTATTTTGCACGTTCAGTTACCAAAATTACAAAAAACAATTTCCTGGTCTACCAATAGCGGCCTAATTTTTGTATTTCTGCAAAAAAAATTTCAAATTTTTTTTAATAATCTACGCATTATTTTCTTCCAGAAAATCAAAAATAAATATTTTCGACCTTAGTTATTTTACCGGGAACAATTCCTTCTGTGTGTCACCTTCGTTGGATAAAACTTCTTTTATTTGCATGCGCACTAGATTAGGCACGGAGTATTCCTCATCTTCTTCGAATATGGAGGACGAACGGGATGCGGGTCACGGTCTCACAACACTTGAGGAACTCTGCCAGGATTTCATGGAACAAAAGACGGCTATTAGGGAGACACTGCGCGAGATGAGATTACACCTTTGGTATCCCCGTAATCAACACGCAAACCAACGGGCAGAAGGAAATAATAACCCTAATAATAACCATAATAATGAGCACGCTCCACGGGAACCATACGAGTTTGAACTTACTAGGGTCGTCCGCGTCAAACCCCCATCATACGATGGGTTGGGAGAACCCCAAGTTTTCCAAAACTGGGTTATGGAGATAGAGTGCTACTTCGAGTGGTACAATCGAAATGACGAGGATAAGGTGCGCGTGGCGAGGATGAAATTGTTCGGTAGAGCGAAGATATTTTGGTTAAATGAGGAGCGGCGTCTGAGAGTCGAGGATAGAGAGTTACCAATTGTTTGGGCAGACATGAAGGCTTTGCTGACAGAGCAGTACATTGCCACATATCATCGAACACAGATGTTTGATGATTTGGCTACCCTTAAGCAATAGAATAGGTCAGTTTCAGAGTATATGAGTCTACTTAAGGACATGATGGTTAGCTGTGGAGTGAAAGAGATGCCCGAGATCACCCTCTCTAGGTTTCGTAAGGGGTTAAACCCCGACATCCAGGGAATATTGCTGCGATATGGCCACACTGACTTGCAAGTCACGTTTAACGCTGCATTAGATATTGAGAAACACAATGCTCATAAAAATAAGTCTCGCCCGTTTCAGAAGGGAAAGTCCATCTTAAGACCACCTCCCACTTCCACCTATAAGGACACGGGGAAGTTCCGGTCCACCGACTAGACCTCCATAGTCTTGACTACCAGGAATAGTAGAAACCCGATGGGTTAGAGAGTCCCAGTAGGACGGGTCAACAAAAAAAACGCTACTTGTTTCGCTTGCGGGATTCAAGATCACTACGCTAGTGAGTGTCCTACTAAGCCCAAGCCTTTAGCCCTATTAGATTCCACATGTGAGTCCGACGATCTTATTTACGAGGCAGGGGGGATAGCGAGTCAGAAGGAGTGCCTAGTGACTTGGAGGATGACTCTCATATGATGGTCATGAGGTGTATCATGGCGACTCCGCGGGTGTTAGATGACTGGAATAGGACGAACATATTTTCGTTGCATTTCAAGAGTGGAGAAAAGTGGCGTAGGTTGATCATAGATAGTGGAAGTTGTATGAACATCATTTCTGAAGCTACGGTGACCCGAATGTCTTTGGTTACTGAGCCGCACCCTCACCCTTATAAGGTGGCATGGGTAGACAAGTCATCCCTCCCAGTGTCAAAGTGTTGTTTGGTACCCCTTACCATCAAAGCTTATTCTGAAAAGATTTAGTGCGACGTCATCCTGATGGATGCTTGTCACGTTCTATTAGGTCGCCCATGGCTTTATGATCATAATGTTACCCACTTTGGTCGGGAAAACACTTATGAATTTAAATTTAATGGCAAGACCATAACTCTGAAACCCACTCTGCCTAAGGACCCTTAAATCCCCTCTAAGGATACGATTGTCCCGGTTGAAGAGATGGCGTTAAGTTTGATAGGAAAGAAGGAATTGGCTCGTAACACCTTTATGGATGGCGTCATATATGCGTTAGTTTGTTTGAAGGCTAAGGAAGACGCGACGTCTTTTGGGAATTTACCACCGGTGTTAAGAAAGCTCCTAGATGACTTTAAGGATATGTACCCAGACGAGCTACCGTCCGAGTTACCCCCCATGCGGGACATCCAACACGCGAGAGATTTCATCTCGGGTTCCTCTTTGCCCAACCTTCCTCACTATAGGTTAAATCCCTCCGCACACTTAGAATTACAAACCCAAATTTCCGATTTATTGGAAAGGGGATTCATTCGTCATAGCAAGATTCAATGTGCCATACCCGCCTTGCTTGCTCGCAAGAAAAAAGGCTCTTGGAGGATGTGTGTGGATAGTAGAGCCATTAATAAAATTACTGTTATGTATCGCTTTCCCATCCCTCGTGAAAGTGCAGCTAGATCTGATATACTCTAGAGGGGGGTGAATAGAGTATATGGTGCTTTGAAACTTTTTACAACAATTGTTGTAATAAGAGTGAGCAGGGAAGCAGTAATAAATCTAATCACAGAACTAAGTTAATCAAAAACTAATCACAGAAAAATAAAGGCCAGAAACAAAAATAAACACAAGCAAAACCAGAAGACACAAGGAAATTATAGTGGTTCCCCTAAACTTGGGTACATCCACTCTTCTACCACCCTAGGTAGGAATCCACTGCAGGATGAGTTGATCAAGTGTCATGGGCACCAATGAGCTTTTGATAAGGTGCTCAAAAACCAAAGCAGATTTTTTGATCAGGTGTCTTGCCACCAATGAGCTTTTGACAAGGTGCTCAAAAACCAAGCTCAAACTTTTGAAGGGAGTTTGAGATACCCTTTACAGAGAGGGGGTGAGAGAGTGATGGAAGTCTTCTCTTTCTCAAACAACTGAGAAGACTATGTGGATTGTTGATGTCAAAGCTCCCCCTGAATCCTTGAGAACTTCAGGAAAAGAAGCTTTGCTGAGGGTGATAGGCCTTCAAAGATTGAACTCCAGCAATAGATGATTTCAGCAATAGCTGAAATGTTGAATGTCTGGAGTCTGGAAATATGTTGGCCTTGAACACTTGAAAACTAAAGAGATCTGAAGATTTCAGAAAAAGTTGATCTCCTTGATGAGTGTTCTTGAGAATTCTTTGAGACAGAATATTTTTGAATGTATCTCTGTAATCTGTGTGTCTCTCTCTGTATTCTATTAGAGACTCAAAATATTCTGTCTTTTATTCTCTGGTACTGAACAAAAACATTTTCTGAGAAGAATAGTCGTTGGCCTGCATTAATGGCATCCTTAATTGTAAAATCTCTTCTGGAGGAAAGTCCATAGAAATATTCCTTGAAACTTAGTCCAGAAATGAATGAAAATGGCTAGGAAATCTCTGAATTAATTGCAGAATAACTCCTTAACTGATTTGAATTTGAATCTAGAAACATCCTTGAAGTTATCTGAAATCGTCGAACTGAGCTCTGCTATCGTCGAGCTGAGCTCAGCGATCTGGAAATATACAGCAGCAAAATATCGTCGATCTGAGCTCGAAGATCATCGAACTGAGCTCAGAGATAAAGATCCAATGCAGAGTCAAAATCGTCGACCTGAGCTCACCGATCGTCGAACGGAGTTCGACGATATGTTGAAGTTGAGCTCAGCGGTCGTCGAATGGAGTTCGATGATCTGTCGAAGTTGAGCTAGACGATCGTCGATCGGAGTTCGACGAATCGTCGTGCTGAGCTCGACGATATGACTTAGTCTCCAAACAGAAAATCCTGGTCTTGAGGACAGCTTCCAAACCTAGACTTCTAACCCTTAGACTCAATTCTAATTGACCTTTTAAGCTATACAGGAGGTCAAACAAAGGTTTCCTAAAGACATAGTGATCCTGACCCAAATTAGTAATAGGGTGTTCCAACACCTCGCTTGGATGATTTATTGGACATGTTAGCGGGTGCCACGATATTCTCGAAATTGGATCTTAGAGGTGGCTACCATCAGATCCTAATTAGGGAAGGTGATGAGTAGAAGACGGCTTTTAAGTCAAAGGAAGGTCTCTACGAGTGGTTAGTTATGTCGTTTGGGCTTTCCAATGCCCTGAGCACATTTTCTAGGATGATGACTCACGTCTTCCAACCATATATGGGAAAGTTCATAGTGGTGTATTTTGATGATATTTTAGTTTTTAGCACATCTACGGCCGATCACGAGGCCCATCTGAAGATTATCCTTACCACTTTGAGGTCAGAGAAATTATTCGTCAATATTAAGAAGTGTACTTTTCATGCGTCGTCTGTTGAGTTTCTTGGTTATATAGTGACTTTGGAGGGAATACATGTTGATCCCAAGAAGGTCAAAGCTATTAAGGAGTGGCCAGAGCCCGCCAATATTCGAGATGTTAGGAGTTTCCATGGCCTAGCTACGTTTTATCGCCGATTCATTCGAGATTTTAGCAGCATCATGGCCCCCAATACTGAGTGCATGAAAAAGGGTGAATTTTCTTGGACGGCTTCAGCCGCTAAAGCGTTTAACACCATTAAATCACGTATGTCGGAAGCTCCCCTACTGCGATTAACAGATTTTAGTAAAGTCTTCGAGTTATCATGTGATGCGTCTGGTGTGGGAATTGGCGGTGTATTGAGTCAGGAAGGCCAACCTATTGGGTATTTCAGTGAGAAACTCGCATGGCCTAAATTGAATTATTCTAATTACGACCGAGAGATTTACGCAGTCATTCGGTGCCTCCAATATTGGCGGCACTACTTACTCCCTAATGAATTTGTCATTTTATCCGATCATGAAGCGTTGGGATTTATTAACTCTCAAACTAAGGTTAGCCCCATACATGCAAAATGGGTCTCCTATCTTCAGGAGTACACATTCATCATCAAACACCTTAAGGGTACTCTCAACCGCATTGCCGACGCTCTTTGTCGTGTTTCTTTATTATTGTCTACGCTAGAAGTTAAGGTGATCGACTTCAATAGAATTAAATATGAATATGTCCACTGTCTGGATTTTAAGGATATTTATTTAGCCACTCAAGACAACTCGCATACGACCATTACGTCTTATTATATTCGTGACGACTATTTATTCAACCATTCGAAGTTATGTATCCCACGTTCCTCCCTACGACACTTCATTGTTTGGGAGTTGCATTGTGGTGGGTTAGGTGGACATTTTGGCCGTGACAAAACGATCACATTAGTAGAAGATAAGTTTTATTGGCCCGGTCTTAAGGCAATGGATAACAAGGTCGTGGGTAGTTGTCGAGCGTGCCAATTGGCCAAGGGTAACAAAACCAATGCGGGACTTTATACCCCTCTTCTGATTCCATCCATACCTTGGGAAGACATTAGTATGAATTTTATTCTAGGCCTACCTGTCATGTTTAGACGTCATGACTCTATCTTAGTCGTCGTAGATCGCTTTTCCAAAATGGCCTAAATTTTAGCGTGTAATAAAACCAACGATGCCTCACACGTTGCACAATTATATTTTAAGGAAGTAGTTGGTCATCGAGGCATCCCAAAATCTATAGTTACCGATAGAGATGTGAATTTTACTAGTTATTTTTGGAAGACCTTGTCGAGGATTATGGGCACCAAACTTTTGTTCTCTTCAGCCTACCATCCGCAGACGGATGGGCAAACGGAAGTGGTAAATAGAAGTTTAGGTAGTTTATTACGATGCCTTGTGGGAGACCACAAGGGTACATTGGACCTTCTCCTTCCTCATGCCCAGTTAGAGTATAATAATTCCAAAAATAATTCCACTGGCTTGTCTCCGAATGAGATCGTGAATGGATATAAAGCGTCGATGCCAGTCGACTTGATTCCTTTACCGCCATCTTTTAAATCAAGTCAATTTGCACTAGATTTTGCCTCTCATATTCATAATCTGCATAAGCACATAAAGGAAACGCTAACCACACAATACGCGTCTTATCACGTTCATGCTAACGTACATAAGAGAGCATCTCACTTAAAAGTTGGCGATCTAGTCATGGTGTGTCTCATCCCTGAACGGTTGCCTACGGGCACCTTAAAAAATTTAGTGGATCGGCGAGCCGGACCTTTTTGGATTTTAAAGAAATTAGGAGACAATGCATTTCTTTTGGAATTACCAACTAATTGGGGGTATTTCCTCTATTTTTAATGTTTCGGATGTAACGTCATATGTTGCTCCGTCGCAAGAACTATCTTCCTATCTGTTTAGCTCCACTACAGGTTCTAATGGGTTTGGGGTTGAGGGGGTTACTGGATCGCTCCCTCCATCGGTCTCCAACGGACGTACATTGAATGTTGAACAAAAAGATTTTCCTCCCTTGTTTTCTAACGCTTTTCCCAGGTTTCCCCGGACCCACTTTTGGCCAGACAGGATTCTACAGGATGAAGTGCTTCCCGCTCCATATGGCGATGTGCACCGCTACTTGATTTGATGGCGCGGTCGTCCCGCCTCCATTGTCTCTTGGCTCCCGGAATCGGAGGTGGCTCTATTGGATGACACTCTTCTTCGACGGTACCTTCGAGACCACTCATCGGTGATGAGTCCTTTCGAGTGGGGGAGGATTGATGGAGACATTGTCCCCCAACTTGCTTATTTATTTCCTTATGGTTTAAACTTTATAGTGCATGTTTATTTAATTGGGCTGCGTGTAGCCTAGCCAATGTTGTAAGCCTATATAAGGCCTAGGATATTTCATTATGAAGGTGATTTTGGAATGAGATATTGAAACCCTAAAAGCTCCCCCCCCCCTTGACCCCTCCTCCTCTCTCTTTCTCTAGGGCTCGACCGACCAAGCCCCTCCTCCCTCTTCAAGACGCCATCATCTCCACATCTACCCCCTCACCACTCGGCCACTAACCCTCCACCACTCCAAGCCGCCGCCAACACAAGCCCCTCTCTCATCCACTATCTCCAACCACAAAACTGACCCGCCTCCCCTTCCCTTTTAAGTCTACATTCGACCACCACGAGTGTGATGCGACAATGACGGAAGAACTCTTCTCCATCCGGGGTAACTCCATGGAGCCATGGACGAGCGTTCCATGTGAGATAGTCGGAATCATCCATTCCGACTTGGGTAATGAAACTTCTACTACCGTGTGTTTCCCTTTTGATATTTTTTTGTGGTGGCGAATTGTTGCGTTGGATTTCGAAGCTTGAAAATAAATCGTGGTTTTTTTTCAATTGAATTGTGTTCATCTTAATTGATTTATTTTTCGAAAGGTTTGGCGAACCTCGTAGCTTTTGTTGGGAGAGATCTACCGTTTTCTAGATCGCAATTTTGGTAGATCTCTTTTGGTACAACCCGCTCGGTTGGATCTAATATTGATCCTTTTAGCCGGAATGGATATTGGCTCATAGCCTCTATTCGGTCCCAAATGGTTTGGCTACCCGTGCGTTAGCATAATCGTGATAAAATTGCTTGGAGTGTGCACTGCGGGAACTTCTGTGCGAGTGTCGATTTTAAATCATCGAGGGGTGAATGTAATAATCCATAGGTCTCCCGGCAACGACGCTTAGGCCTGCATCAGGGAGGTGGCTTTCCTAGGCCATTTCATCAGTGGTGCTGGTTTGGAAGTGGACCCGGCCAAGATTCAGGCAGTTAGGGATTGGTGGCAGCTGAAGTCGGCAACAGACGTACAGAGTTTTCTAAGACTTGCCGGTTACTACAGGAAGTTTGTGGAGGGATTTTCTCGTATTGCCCTTCCACTAACATCCCTGACGAGGAAAGATGTGCCCTTTGTCTGGACCCCGCAGTGCGAGGTAGCCTTCCAGGAGCTAAAGGATCGACTCACCTCGGCTCCTATACTTGCCCCTCCTTCAGGAAAGAAGGATTCCAGGTCTACACCGATGCTTCCTACCACGGCATGGGTGCAGTGCTGATATAGAATGGTCATGTGATAGAGTACGCTTCACGGCAGCTAAAGAAGCATGAGCAGAACTACCCAGTTCATGACTTAGAGATGGGAGCAATCATATTTGCTCTGAAATTCTGGCGACACTACCTGTACGGTGTCCACTGCGACATTTACTCCGATCACAAGAACTTGAGGTATGTGGACACACAGAAGGAGCTGAATATCAGGTAGAGACGATGGGTGGAGTTTCTAGCAGATTACCAGTACGAGATGCACCACCACCCTGGGAAGGCGAATGTGGTGGCAGATGCGCTGAGCTGGATGGCCATAAATCTGGAGCAGGACCGCAGTTGATGGCCTTGGAGTTGGTCCAGATGTTGGAAAATATGCAGATATCCTTTGTGTCCGAGGATCACCTAGAGCTGTACCGGGAGTACCTAGCATCGTTGGTTGCCCCAGATGACATTTGAGACTGAGTCAGAGATGGGCAGAGGCAGGATGCCCAGCTAGAGCTGGTATTTCGGGCCTTAGAAGCAGGCACTACTGGAGATTACTTACTGAGGGATGGTCTAGTGTGTTTCAGAGGATGGATTTACATACCAGAGGGAAGCCAGGTGCGGGAAGTTATCATGACCAAGGCTCATTGCAGTGGGTATTCAGTACACTCGGGAGTTACAAAGATGACTGCAGACCTGAAGAAGAACATGTTCTGGCCGGGCATAAAGAAGGATATTACCTACTTCGTGACCCACTGCGAGGCATGCCAGCTGGTGAAGACAGAGTGTAGAAACCCCGTAGGATTGTTGCAGCCACTCCCATTGCCGGAGTGGAAGTTCGATGATATCGCGATGGACTTCATACATGGGCTTACTCGATCGCGGATGGGGAATGAATCGATCTGGGTGATCGTCGACCGGCTGACTAAGTTAGCCAGATTTATTCCGATCAGAAAGGATGACTCAGTTGGTGTACTGGTTTGGAAATTTGTGGAGTAGTTCGTCCGTTATCATGGCGTACCCAGGTCGATTGTATCAGATCAGGATGGACGGTTTACGTCCAGGGAGTGGAGATCAGTGCAGACAGTTTATGCGGCTGACATTCAGTACGACTTTTCATCCCCAGACTGATGGGCAGACGGAACGCACCAATCGGACTTTGGAAGATCTGCTGCGACTTTGCATATTAGATTGCGTTGAGCCTTGGGAGAAGCTGTTGCCACTGATCGAGTTCTCATACAATAACAACTACCAGTCCGGCATAAGGATGGCTCCTTGTGAGGCCCTATACATACGCAGGTGTAGGACTCCGCTGTCGTGGATATAGGACAAGGATCCGAAGGCTTTGGGGTCAGAGTTTGTTGAGGACACCGAGGCTTAGGTGAGGATGATACGAGATAGGATGCTAGAGACACAGAATGACAGGCTAAGTATTACTATGATTGGCATCGTAAGGTGGAGTTCCAGGTGGGGGACCAGGTGTTCTTGAAGATCCAACCAATGCATGGGGTTTCATGGGTATGCGGTCGGAAGAAGATGCTCAGCCCATGATATATGGGGCCTTATAGGATCCGTGAGCGGATCGGTCCCTTGGCATATAGGCTGGAGCTGCGACCAGAGCTAGCGAGCCTGCACGACGTGTTCCATGTATCCTCACTTAGGAGGAATCTACTACGCCCGGAGCAGCAGATTACGACCACGGATGGGCCGGTAGCATTTGATCGGTCAGTTCACCTGGAACCGGTAAGGATCGATGACAAGGGAATACGAGTCTTGCGCCGCAAGAAGGTTCCATCGGTCAAGTCCTTATGTAGGAATTATGGGCGAGAGGAGCACACATGGGAGCCTCAGGACTTGATGCAACAGAGGTACCCAGAGCTTTTCAGTCAGATATTACTCACAACCTCTCGGTATGTTACAATTTTCTTTCATATTTGAAACCCCGCAGGCCTAACTAGAATTTCGAGGACTAAATTTTTTGTTTATATATTGGGATTTGTAACATACCTCAAACAACTAGACCCCCAGGAGTGGTTTTGTCATGACTAGGTCATGACAAAACCCTAGGAAGCCCAAGAAGGCCAAGTGAACCTAGGAATGTAGGTGGGATCATTATGGTCTGCAAATAGTAGATTCCTAAACCATAGTTTAGGATGACCATGAGGCTTTATGATGACTCTAAGACCCCACCATGGTCTCACCAATCCATTGGTAGGGCCATTAGAGACCTAAGGGTCCATTGGGATTGACCTAGGGTGGCCAAGTTGACCGAGAACCACCCTAGGCCTAATTGGGCAAGGTGCCCTAACCATGGGCAGTGTGCCCTAGTAAAGCCCAATCAACCCTACCACGGTCTTCCCAGACCTGATGTGGGGTCAATGGGTCACTAAGGACCCATGGAGGGCAGTCAAAGTGGTTAAGTTGACCAAAGTCAACTCTAACCCTAAATAGGTCAAACTAGCATACATAGGGTCAACTGACCTTCCCTTAGCCAAGTAGATCCCACTCATGTCCTCCTAACCCTAGGGTGAGGTCAATGGGTCACCAAGGACCCATTGGGATCAACCAAAGAGTTTAGGTTGACCAAAGTCAACCCTAGCCTTAATTTGGTCAAAGTACACTTCCTAAGGGCAAGTGACCTACAGTGTGTAAGTTGACCCTACCCAAGTACTTCTATACTTTAGGGGAGGCCCATGGGTCACCAAGGACCCATTGGGGTCAGCCCTAGTGGCTAATTTGACCAAAGTCAACCCTTGGGTCAAAGTGGTCAAACTAGCCTAAATGGCTAACTCAAGCCCAATCCAAGTGGGCTAGGCCTAGAAAGGTGTGGCCCATTAGTCTAGGAGGTGGTGAGACACATTTTGGGCCCACCAAATTCAGAAATGGGTGATAGGAGAGAAAAGAGAGAGTTACCCAAACTTAGAGAAGAGAAAAAGAGGTGCTTAATGGCCATCATGGCCATGGAGGCCCCATAACTCCCCCTTTTGATGGGGCTTTTGTTGGATCTTACGACACCCTTTGAGGGAGGGGGTGAATAAGTGTACTTTTTAATTTTTCTTAAACAACCTAAGCAACCTTTACAAAATGAATAACAACAAAGTAATGGAAGAGTGCAAACGAATAGTAGCTAGAAAAAATAATGATATATTTCAAAAGAGTTAAATTGCATACAAAGTATCTCTATAGAGCTAGAGACAAAGGCTCGTGAAATAAATAATTTTCTAGGGTATTCTTCGGTTCTTCTACCAAGAACCGGCAGGCAAATGCGTATCTCTCCCTACATCTTGTTACTTGCCTCGCTCTAGATCTAACCACGATCTAGACGCTGCACACAAGGCAACTATTTCTCCCTAAGAAACACAAGGACTTGGACGCCACTCATAAGGCGATGATTTTCCCCTAAGCCACACAAGGACCTAGACGCCACGCACAAGGCGGCGATTTCAGTTCCGATTATAATGAGAAAATAAATGAAAAATAACAAAAATAAATTGATCACTTTAGGCTAGACACTCCCTTCAAACTGAAGTTGTCGATGAATCCTTGCAAAAGATGCTTTGAATGCTTCTCAGGTGATGTCAATCTTCCGCACTATTTGGCCTTCTTAGGAGTATGGAGTATCTCTGAGTTCTGGAGCTCTCTGGATCGTCTTTGAAGGTAAGTGCACTCCAGGTAATGAAATTCGTAACTTTCTCAGAAAATGAGAGAATTTTATATTCTGGAGCTATCGCCGGGCGATACTGGGTATCGTCATCTAGCGATAGCGGTAACCGATGCCACGTGTCCCACGAACACCTAATTTTTGCATTGCACAAACGTTGAGCGCTGAATCGTGCACTATCGCCGCGCGATACCGGATATCGCCATCTGGCGATAGAGAAATAACGGTGGCTGCGATTTCGTCGAGCGTCGAGCGGAAATGCGTCGAGAGGCACTATCCCCTGTGGCAATACCCACTATCGCCTGGCGATATCTCCAAGCCATGATTTTGTCGAGCGTCGAGCGGAATTGCGTCGAGTGTCGAGTGTCAAGTGTCGAGTGGCGCTATCGCCTGTTGGCGATACCCACTATTGCCTGGCGATATCACCCGAGCTCAATTCTGATCAGATTCATCATCAAAAAGATATGAGATATTAACATGTGTTATCTGCACAACAATAATATCCAAATATCAAATACAAACAAGATTTGTTATTAGCAAACTAGGAAGCGTGGAATGCATGCTCCAACAATCTCCCCCTTTTGATAATAACAAATCCATTAAGAAAGAAATCATGAATGTTAAAAAGGTCCACCCTATTTGAGTATCAAGAAAAAACAAGTGTATGCGCACAATTGCTCTTGGATGAAACACTCCCCCAACATGTGATCTCCCCCTAAATGGAAGCATATTAAAAGTCATGTAGTTTAATTAAAAAGGTGAGAAATAATTCAAACAAATAATGGTCCTTCCAAGTGTGCACAAAGAGATAAGAACAGACTTCGGTGAATGATTGCTTTTGTAAAGTTTCTCCCCCTTTGGTATTGTCAAAAGAGATCAAATAGTACGGCGGAAGTGAAAGAAGGAAAAAACCTAAAAGCAAGACTCAGAGTGTAACACCCCTAGCCGATCCAACGTGACAGCGTCACGGCTCCGCTCTAGGAGATGCTACCGGGCTGCAGCCCAAGCACCCCAACCCCTCTCCCTCCACAGGCGGGTTGTTGGTGGCCACAACCTCCCTTTGATGAGGTAAACTCGATAGTCAAGCCCGCACTACGGGGACTTCCCAGGAGGTCACCCATCCCAGTACTACTCCAGCCCGAGCACGCTTAACTATGGAGTTCTTTCAACTCTCATTACCAATTGAGCTGCATCTCAATTGGTGATGAGAGTTGAAAGAACTCCATAGTTAAGCGTGCTCGGGCTGGAGTAGTTCTGGGATGGGTGACCTCTTGGGAAGTCCCCGTAGTGCGGGCTTGACTATCGAGTTTACCTTATCAAAGGGAGGCTGTGGCCACCAACAACCCGCCTGTGGAGTGAGAGGGGTTGGGGTTCTTGGCCTGCAGCCCGGTAGCATCGCCTAGAGCGGAGCCGTGACGCTGTCACGTTGGATCGGCTAGGGGTGTTACAATAAAAAGTTCCAAAGCACGAAGAAGCACAGGGAGTGACTCATACTCATCATATCAAACATTTCCTGAAATACAGAACGCTAACGTAGGAATCGTACGGGTGATTGAATTCGACCCGACCCGGCATGCACACATTCATGACTTATTAGCAATGGCTGGAATAATGTCAATTATTATTCCAGACACATTCTCCTCCGTACTCATCCGAGAATTTTATAATTATCTCAAAGATCTGCGTTTCACGGAACTGAATGGCGAAGTTCCATCGAATATTCAAGGACAGATGGTAGAAATAACACATGATGACTTGAGAGATGAATTTGGACTAATAGAGCATGAAACCACTCGAGACGTCGTAGAGAACTATCGGAAGGAAAGGGATTGGACATTATTGAACATGGTTTTGCATGGAAATTCCATAAAAACTCTAATACAATCAATGATCACCCTGACGGAGGATCCACGACTAGTGCAAGAGATTCTAAGGCATACCATCCTATTGAAATCCGGAGATACACAAAAAGTAACAGCACAACTTAGTTATGCGACGTATATGATTTTGGAGCGAGAGCCGTTTGATGTGGCAGATTTTGTCCTCTCGATAGTACGATACTCATTTAGATTGAAAAGTCCTAATTGGAAGAAGTTGAACACCCTACCACTTGGAGCCGTCATCCAACGGATCTTATATAAGAAATACACGTGGATTGACCCCGAATTATACTTCAATGATTGTATCCCAATGATATATTCGACGAGTGGAACACCTTCCATCTGCCGATCAACACGAGGAGGGTCATCAGGAGGAGTGAACCGGTGTCCACTATCCGAAACCCGCCAATTCCTAGAGGTGGATCATTGCGAGAAGGGTTAGACGACTTGCGAGTCATCGAAGAACATAAGCGGACGCGGAATTCAGTTCAGAGTGAGATCATGCGAGAGCAGTTCCGGAGGACGTACATGATGCCGAGCATGTCGGACGCGAAGCAGGGAGTACAGTTGGGCAGATGATCAAGGAGAGACCAGTGGAGGTGACAGCAGAAATTTTTGAACATTTCTAGAAGGCTGGACATTTCCACTATCGTCGGGCGACAGTCACTTTCGCCGGAGATAGTGAAATTTCGTTAATTTCCTTAGATTTTGATTTCATGCTGTAATATTATCTATTCTGCAGTGGTATGTGATATTTCTTCTAGAAGAATGTAAGACTTGGTATGGAATGTTAAAATTGTGGTGTTTCCACTTATGATTTATGGAATGCTTATTTTGGTTTAATGTTCATGATGTTAATAATGGAATTATGTTAAATTTTTTTTATGTGGCTTGTGATGGTAATTTCTTAATTTGACAAGTCTAGATTTCTTAGTTCTAATCGTAAGAACGAAAAACGGGAATCTGGAAGTGGTTTAGTGAAAATATCCGCAAGCTGTGAATCGGTGCTTATAAATTGACTTTGATCGTATTTTATTTTATATGATCTCTTATAAAATGGTGACATACATCAATGTGTTTGGATATAGAATGATGAACTGGATTATACGTTAAGTCATTTGCACTTTTATTATCACATTTTAATTCAATGGTTTCATGAACTATTCCAAAATATTCTAATGTTTGCTTCATCCATAAAGCTTGTACACAACAAATGTCTAGTGCTATGTACTCGGCCTCAGTGGTAGATAAGGCAATAGAATTATGTTTCTTACTCAACTAAGAGATAAGGGAAGGGCCAAGAAAATGACAGGTGCCACTAGTGCTTTTACGATCTAATGAACACCCAGCATAATCAGAATCAGAAAAGCCATGTAATATAAATGTATCGTTATTTGGATACCACAATCCTAATTTAGATGTGCCAATAAGATATCTAAAAATACGTTTAACTGCTTTTAAGTGAGATTCTTTGAGATTAGCTTGAAATCTAGCACATAAACATACAACAAACATAATATCAGGCCTATAGGCAGTCAAATATAATAATGATCCTGTCATTCCTCTATAAAGTGTTTGATCTATGGATATTCAACTTTCATCTTTTTCTAACGTTAATGAGACACTCATGGGGGTATTTGCTTGTGAAAGTTATGAGGATAGATCTTAACTTAACTAATTAGAGTTATATACTAAGTAAAGCAAATCACAGCACAAAAAATAAAGCAAGAAGATCAAGCAACACAGAAGACACAAGGATATATAGTGGTTTCCCGACCTGGGTACATCCACTCTTCTACCAAATGGTAGGAATCCACTCAGATTTTTGATCATGTTCCTGACACCAATGAGCTTTTGATCAGGTGCTCAAAAACCAAATCCCAAGTCTTTTGGTCAGGTGACTTGCAACCAAGGCTAACTTTTGAAGGGAGTTATAAACCTTTTTATAGAGAGGGGTGAGAGATGCTGGTGTCTTCTCTGTCAACAATCAGAGAGAATACTAGTGGATATTGATGTTAGCAAAAGGGCTCCCCATGAGATGTTGAATGGTTCAGGGAAAAACAAGAGCTTTGATTTAGGGTGATAGGCCTTCAAGCTTGCAGCCTTGACTAGTAGAGATTCAGGAACTTCTTGACTGATAGGTGTTTGTTGTCCTTGAAGTATCCTGGAGAGTATAAGGAAGAACAAGACTCTTGATATCAATGGATGTTCTTCTTCTTCTTCAGATTGATGTCACTTCTCTGCTCTAGGGCTTCTAGTTGCTTTGATGATATTGGCATGAGTGTTCTACTTCTTCTCTATCTTGGTTGATCACTGCCTGTCACTAGTTGTCACTTTCCTGTCTCTGTGTATCTTGTTATCTTTGTATCTATTTGGATATTTGAATTCCTTAGTCTTGAAAGCGGAAGAAACATTCACGAGAGTAGAAGATGCATTGGGAATTGATCCATAATTAATTCTACTGTAACTGTCCATTTGAACGGCTATTATCACTGGGAATGTTGAGTGTAATTAATCCTTAATTAATTCTCTAAACTGTAATTGATTGCGCATAATTCATCGACCTGAACTTGGAGTTCATCGAGCTGTCTTGAGTGTGTCGACACAAGCCCTGTGTGTCGACACAGTTGGCTTCTGGTATTGATCTTGATTGTGTCGACACAAGTCCTGTGTGTCGACACAGTTGGCTTCTGGTGTCGAAATAATTGGTGTCGACAGTTATTCTTTGTGTCGACACAATCCTTCTGTGTGTCGACACAGCCTTTCTGAAGTGTCGACACAGTTCCTTCTGATGTTGACACAGCCTTGCTTGAGTCTTTGGCAGTTTGTTGAAGGCTGGTCTATGTGATGTTGATTCTTGACCTACACTCTAGAAATAAACCTATGACCCATGACTATACATTTTGGGTCAGTCTAAGTAAACCTAATAGTGATCCTTGCCCAAATCATTACTAGGGTTCAAACAATCTCCCCTATTTGGGTGAGGACACTATTTACATAAAAACACATAAAAATACAAAGCAAAAATAATCTACTTGATTTATAAGGTTTTCAGCAGATATACATGAATGCTTTTTTAAAATGAAAATAAATAAGCTACTGTCACAACTTAGACTATTTTCTTTAGATAGTCTCCCTTTATCTTCATTGCCTTGCCCTAGTTCTCTGTGTTGGCTGAAACTATGACTTTTGATTACTGTCACATGCCACAATTCCACTGTGGTAGGACATGATTTTTCCAGAAAAGAGAGGTTAGAAGTTCTGGACCCAGATTACCTCAGGTCCTGGTTCTCTTTTATAATAATTAGAAATAAAAGAGCATTTAGGTTGATCCTTGTATCCAAGTGGATGATATTTCCTAGGAGGGATTATCCACTCAGTGAAAGGATTTTTAGAATGCTGACTTTGATGATAATTTTGAAGAGAACAAAAGTTACTATTCTGAAATATTGAGTTCGACGAATTAAAGTACTTTCGTTGAGCTGAGTTCGACGAATTGTATTGAGTTCGTCGAGCTCTATTCACAGAATGACTTTCTATATTCCATTTTCGTCGATCTCTGTTCGACGAATTATATCTATTTCGTCGAGCATATATTCTTGAACAGTTGAAATCAAAATCTCTGTTCATAGTTCGTCGAGCTGAGTTCGACGAATAGTATTGATTTCATCGATCTCGGTTCGATAAATTATTTTGAACAAAGATTTTCAGAAGATTTTTATATTGATTTGATTTATTCTTTGGCAATTCTTTAGTAGTTTTTTTTATCACCTCTAATTTTTCTTTTAGTTTACATGATTCTAAAAGACTTATCTTTTCAAAAGCATTTTGTAAATCTTATTTAAGTTTTAAATTTTTTGAAGATACAATATTTAATTTCTCTCTGAGAAGTTTTATTTTCTTCTCAGATTGAATTAAATCTTTACATAATAACTTAAATTTTTCTGATGAAAGATCAAGGGTAGAGATTACCTGATCTTCTTTTTCTGATTCATACTCTGATTCTTCTTCAGAATCTGTTTCTGCATCAGTGTTGCTGCAAGAAGCATCTATTACCATTAGGCAAAATTCTCTTGCTCTTGCTTCTTCTTCATCTTCAGTTTTGCAGGATGAGACATCTGAGTCACTCCAGGTTACAGCTTTAAGGTTTCTTTCTTTAGCTGATCCTGCAGCCAATGCTGTGAGAGAGTCCCACATCTCTTTTGCACATGAACATTCAGCAAGTTCCTCAAAGATGTCATCAGACATTGATTGTGCCAGGATGTTCATTGCTTGTGCATCAGCAATCTTTAGCTTTTTTTGGGAATCTGTCCATTGAGATGATAGAACAACATTGATGCTTGATGTTGCCTGAGATTGAGTTGGACCTGACAAAATATAATTAAAGATGTTTTCATCAATGGTGTCCATATAAAACGTAATCCTTGTTTTCTATAGTGCAAACTTATCAAGATTGCACATAGGTAGTCTGGTGCTTGAAAAGTCTTCAATTTGTGCCATGACAAACACTAAAGATATTTAAGATCTATTAGATCATTTTGGTTCAGGTGTTAGCCTGAACAACCAAAGTAACCCCCTCTGATACTAATTGAAAGTTATAGGATAGATCTTAACTTAACTAATTATAGGTATATACTAAGTATAACAAATCACACCATAAAAAATAAGCAAGAAGATCAAGCAACACATAAGACACAAGGATATATAGTGGTTCCCCAACCTGGGTGCATCCACTCTTCTACCACCCTGGTAGGAATCCACTCAGATTTTTGATCAGTTGCCTGACACCAATGAGCTTTTGATCAGGTGCTCAAAAACCAAATCCCAAGTCTTTTGGTCAGGTGACTTGCAACCAAGGCTAACTTTCTAAGGGTTTTATAACCCTTTTTACAAAGAGGGGTGAGAGATGATGGTATCTTCTCTATCAACAATCAGAGAGAAGACTAGTGGATATTGATGTTAGCAAAAGGGCTCCCACAGAGATGTTGAATGGTTCAGGGAAAAACAGGAGCTTTGCTTCAGGGTGATAGGCCTTCAAGCTTGCAGCCTTGACTAGCAGAGATTCAGGAACTTCTTGACTAATAGGTGTTTGTTGTCCTTGAAGTATCCTAGAGAGTATAAGGAATAAGAAGACTCTTGATATGAATGGATGTTCTTCTTTTTCAAATTGATGTTACTTATCTACTCTAGGGCTTCTAGTTGCTTTGATGATATTGTCCTGAATGTTCTACTTCTTCTCTATCTTGGTTGATCGCTGCCTGTCACTAGTTGTCACTTTCCTGTCTTTGTGTATCTTGTTATCTCTGTATCTATTTGGACATTTGAATTCCTAAGTCTTGATGGCGAAAGAAACATTCTCGAGAGTGGAAGATACATTGGGAATCGATCCATAATTAATTCTTCTATAACTGTCCGTTTGAATGACTATTATCACTGGGAATGTTGACTGTAATTAATCCTTAATTAATTCTTCAAACTGTAATTGATTGCTCATAATTCGTCGACCTGAACTTGGATTTCATCGAGCTATCTTGAGTGTGTCGACACGAGCCCTGTGTGTTGACACAGTTGGCTTATGGTGTTGAACTTGAGTGTGTCGACACAAGTCCTATGTGTTGACATAGTTGGCTTCTGGTGTCGACACAATTGGTATCGACAGTTATTCTTTGTGTCGACACAATCCTTCTGTGTGTCGACACAGCCTTTCTGAAGTGTCAACACAGTTCCTTCTAGTGTCGACACAGCCTTGCTTGAGTCTTTGGCAGTTTGTTGAAGGTTGGTCTATGTGATGTTGATTCTTGACCTAGACTCTAGAAATAAACCTATGACTCATGACTATACATTTTGGGTCAATCTAAGCAAACCTAATAGTGATCCTTGCCCAAATCATAACTGGGTTCCAACAGCTTGTTTTAGATTTTCGAACCCAAATCTTTTTAAAACATCATGAATATATTTAGATTGGGAAATAAAAATTCCATCATGCTTTTGAGTGATTTGAAAACCAAGAAAATAAGTGAGTTCGCCTACCATGCTCATTTCAAATTCATTATTCATAATTTCAATAACACTATCACATAATTTTTCATTTATGGATCCAAAAAAAATATCATCAACAAATATTTGTAAAATGATAAGATCATCGTGGATATGTTTAACAAATAAAGTACAATCAACACTGCCCATTTTGTAATCATTTTTTAATAAATAAATAGTCAATCTATCATACCATGCTCGGGGTGCTTGTTTCAAATGCAAGAAATATTCTAACTTCTTCATGAAACCAGCAAATGTAAGAAATATTCTAACTGCTTCTAAACGTACTACATGTGCAAAAGTTTCATCAAAATCTATTACTTCTATTTGTGAGTAACCTTTTGCTACGAGTCTAGCTTTGTTCCTAGTGACCCTAGATTCACTATCAAGTTTATTTTTAAAAATCCATTTAACCCCGACAACATGATGATTTGCCGGTCT
Organism: Platanthera guangdongensis; assembly: GCA_039583875.1. Lineage (NCBI taxonomy): Eukaryota > Viridiplantae > Streptophyta > Magnoliopsida > Asparagales > Orchidaceae > Platanthera > Platanthera guangdongensis. The sequence goes on along the minus strand of CM077163.1, from coordinate 73,634,075 downwards.
TTCAACTAACTTCCAAACTTAATTACGTTCAAATTGATTAAGCTCGTCATTCATAGCTAAAAACCAAGAATTATCATTTAAAGCAGCTTCAACGCTTTTAAGTTCTCTATCAGAAATAAAGCTTATATTTGAAAATAACTCATGTACGGATGAACGAGTACTTACCACTCTTGATGGTTCTCCAACAACCAAATCTTGGGGAAGATCTTTTGAAAATCTTAGTTCGCTTGGAGGCACATATCCTTGCTCTTCTTGTTCCTCTTGTTCAACTCCTTTTTCTTCTTCTTTGTCTCCAAGGTTTTCATCGTCATCCACCCTTTGTAGAGGGGAGAGCTCTTCATTTTTACCTGTATTATTAACTTCTACACCAGGAGAAAACTCATCAAATTTAACATGTATTGATTCTTCAACTACTTTTGTCCTCTTATTGTAAACTCTATAAGCTTTACTTGTAGAAGAATAACCAATAAAAATGCCTTCATCACACTTCTCATCAAATTCGCCTACATTATCCTTAGTGTTCAAAACAAAACATTTACATCCAAAAACTTTAAAATAAGACACATTCGGTTTCTTTAGAAAATATAACTCATAAGGTGTTAATTTTAAGATGGGTCGAAGCATAACACGATTAATAACATAACAAGAAGTACTAACAGCTTCAGCCCAAAATGATCGAGGTAATTTATATTCAGATAGCATAGTACGAGCTAGTTCTTGCAAAATTCTATTTTTCCTTTCCACCACACCATTTTGTTGAGGTGTATGAGGAGCAGAAAATTCATGTTTAATTCCTAACTCATTGCAAAAATAAACAAATTTATCAATATCAAATTCACCTCCATGATCTGAACGAATGCATTTTATTTTTAAATCTCTTTCATTTTGAACACATAAACATAATTTGGAAAATTCTAAAAATGCATCAGATTTAGACGATAAGAAAATTGTCCAACTAAAATGGGAGAAATCATCAATTAAAACAAAAGTATACTTTCTACCTCCTAGGCCTAGTATATTAACAGGACCAAACAAATTCATATGTATTAATTCTAAAGGCCTAGTGGGGGAAACGATATTTTTGCTTTTAAAAGAAGACTTTATAAATTTTCCTTTTTGACATGGTGAGCATAAAGATGATAAATTTCCATGCAAAGAAGGTAAACCTTTAACAAGTTTATTTTGAGATAATTTTATGATAAGTTTTGAACTAGAATGTCCAAGACGTCTATGCCACAAATCTAATTCCTCATTTTTAGAAATAAAATATTTTAAAGAAGAATGTGATAAATCATTAAACATAATCATGTAAACATTTTGAAATCTAGGAGCAGTAATAACAATATCATTTGTTTTAGAGTTAATAATTTTGCATAGGTTTGAAGATGAATCAAACAAGACATTTAAGCCAATATCACATAGTTGACTTATTGAAATTAAATTATGCTTCAAACCCTTAACATATAAAACATTTGAGATAGAAAATGATTTGTTAACTACTACTCCAATGCCGATGATTTTCCCCTTTCCGTTGTCGCCAAAAGTAACTATTCCGCCTTTCTTCATCTCCAGGCTAAGGAACTTTGATTTATTGCCTGTCATGTGCTTGGAACACCCCAAGTCCAAGTACCACATGTAACATCCCATGTTACTTTTGGACCCCTCACTTAGATTGGGTTAGCATGGGGTGGGTGGGTTTTAAGGAAATTAGCTAGGTTTGACCCTAGGAAATGGGTTGTAGCCCGTGGGGTCCACTATTGGACCAAAGTCAAACTAGGTCAACTAGCCTAAATAGGACCCAAACACCACCATGTACCCCACCACATTGCCCTAACCCTAAAAACAATCTAAGTGGACCCTAGGGCATGTCACACTAGGTCAACACTTTGACCCCAGTTGACCAAAGTCAACCTTGGGCTTAATTTGGTCAAACCCACACTCATAAGCCAATTAGCCTAAGTAGGCACCCCCTTGACCCAACCAAGTTGGTCGGTGCCACTAAGCTCATGACCATCAATGGGGTCAGCCACTCATCATGTTGACTAAGTCACCCCTCCAAGTCAATCAAGTCAACTATTTGACCTAAAGAAGAAAATGAAGGCTAAGCTCACTCTCCTTGGACCAAGCCCAACAATTTGGCCCATGCCAGCCCAAGTGACAAAACCAGCCCTACCCTCTTGAATTAGGAGAGAGAGTGCATGCATGAGGGCATTTTAGAGAAAATTACCCAAAGGAGGAGAGAGAAGGTGAGTTAAGAGCAAGAAGCCACATGGACTAGGGCTCATCAGCCTCCCCAACACTGCTAGCCGGCCCTCCTCTGATTATTCCAAGGAAATTTGGTAGCACGATGGCACATGGCACCCATGGTGACACAACCAAAGCTCAAACCGAGCTCACATAGGTTTTATCTCCCCATACACCCCCTCTCAGCCCAAATTAACCCCTCCATCATCTTCAGAGAGAGAGAAGGAATTGAAATCGAGTTCTGGAACATGGAAAATGGTGGAGAATCAATAAATTGGGGAGGAGCTCACCGGCGCACCACCACCATGGCAAACCGCCGCCTGAACCGCTGCCAAGCCCCAATCCAGGTTCGTTTCGCCGCCCCACTACTTGTACTAGAAGTCTAGATCCATTAAGGGAGATATCGGGCTCAATTGTGCCCGATGCCATGAGAGAAAAATGAGAAATTCCGGGCTTTTTCATCTTGCTCGGGTTCGCCGGAGGAGCCAACTCCGGCGGCCCCACCGCCGGGAAACGCTAGCCCCCACCTTAGCGAAGGTGGCGGCGACATCCGCCGGCGGCGGTGGTGGCTCAGCTGGCCGGAAACCTCTAGCAAGCATCGCCCAGGAAAAACAAATCTCAGCCCTTGATCCATTGGGGACGATGAACGGATGTCGTCCGCGGCTGCTTTAAGATTCGTTCATGCTTAAATTAAAAATCAAATTAATTATGTTACATTAAATGAAGTAAAATTAATTAATTTGTCACATAACTTCAGTGACATTGCATGTCATATTTAGACCCCGTAGATGCATTTCCAGAACCTGGACCCTGAATGAAAATTGTAGCCTTATCGGTTAGCTTTAAGTTGACACCTTAATCATCAATTTTGGTCTAGTGGTCTGGCCTGTAGTTCATTTGTCCAAGGACTGGTCCTAGGCAAGGGCAGAACTTCAATTGGATGCCCAAGTCAAACCATTAATCAACTTGGCCCCAAATTTTGGGTACATGCATGATTAGGGCATTTCTATCCCCTGCCAAAAATTGGGAATTTTTGAAACAACGGTTTCTATAGTTTTGGTCATAATATCAAAAACTAAATAAATGAAATATTTGGAGTTATATGACTCCAAATGGCCTCAAATTTTGGTGGTAGGTCCTTGGGGACATCATAGGTGCATGATACAAATTTCAGCACATTTGGATCAATGCATGTTGGGAAATCCACTTGCATGTGTTGGTTTATATATTGTCTTGATGTGCCAATAGCAATAATTTAAATATTATGCATTCAGCCTAATTGAGGCACTCAAAAACCATGAATTTTATTCAAGTGGTTCAGTAGGATAAAGTTCACACCTCAGATTAATTATGGGATTTTTGGAACCAAAAATCCCATTAATTGGAATTTTTGGAACCAAAAATCCCATTAATTGGAATTTTTAAAAATATAGCTCCTTTTGAAAATAAATTGGAAAAATAGGTTTTCCTCAAGTAAAAGTCCTCAAACTTTGCCAAGTTAAAAATAAGGTTATTTTTGACTTAGGAAAATTTGATCTTTTTGTTTGAAGAACTTTTGGAGTAAAATACCTTGAAATGTACCATTTTACCCTTATTGCATTTATTCTTGATTTGATGGCAATACACCTCAGAAAAATTTGTAAATATTACTAGTATTGTATAATTGTATTATTAGCCTTGCATAATTATTTCAGAATTTATGGATGTACTGGTAATCTTTTAAATTAAGATAATGACATTTTGGTAAATATTTAAGAATGGGATTTGTTAGGCCATTAGACCATAGAGGTTGATGAAACTCTGCCATTAGTCTTAAATTAACGTCTTATATGTTCTGTAATGTTTCTGGAATTTTGGATTACATATTCCTTGTACTTCATTTGGAAAAAAGAAAATTGTAGATTTGGTATTAAATAAGAATTGGTATATTAATAATCAAAGGAAAATTATGAAACCCTGTAGACAGAAATAGTTTATCAATATACAATTCAGAAAATTGCCTAGGTCCGTGGATTTTAAATTATACTACTTCATGTGTAAGGTGAAATGAATTAATTTAAAAGATTTAATTAAGGGATTATTTGACCAAGGAAAATTATGAGAATTCATATGATAGTTTCATTAGTCCATACCACCCTAGGATAAATAGTTAGGGGCAAGATGCCATAAGAATTGGAAGATTCATTTTTGGGGTAATATAGGACATGGTCTGCATAAAGCATAAATAGGTCATGCTTTAGGGATTACCAGAGGATTGATTATCGGAATAATAAGGGAGTGCAATATGAATAATCCCTGTTGGGTAGTATTGTCTTAGTGACGGGAGTAAAAGTGCAAGTCTTAGGTAGCAACCAAAGTGGAGGTCGATGGAAGACCGTCGGTTTCCCGGTAATATCTTAAGTCACTAGGATTATCCCAGAGCAACAATGAGAGCTGGGGTGAAACATGGGTAGTCATCAACTAAAGTAAATATCCTTGCAAAAGGGAACTTTGGGAGAAATCCCATCGTAGTTTCTAGTGCCCCCGAGAGCCCTTCCCGGGGTATACCCTAGGCAGTCTTCGGATTAACCTTAAATCACTAAGTATAATAACCCGTAGACAAGAGTAATCTAATAGGTTAAGACATTTGTTGTACCTTCTCACCCGTGTAGGGTTGGAGAGTTTCACGATATATGCTCACCCGTGTAGGGTTTGACAGAATTGGTATAAAGACACTATTGTGCGTTCTCACCCAGGTTGGGTTTGAGGGTTTCAGGACGGGTCGGTCCTGCGAGCGGAAGGCTCGGAATGAAATATTTGCATGTATAAATATAGTGGCGGGGCATGCGCTACTGGCCGTTCGTCACACCGATGGCATGTACGGTGCACCTCGGCGGTTGTGAGGGTTAGAGGGGCCAGTGGGTTGGTTTACACTGCGGTCTGGAGGACGACCCCCGATAACGCACATCCGACCCAACAAGACTGACGGGTTGTCAGCAAAGTACGTACGCGAGACTCTAGAGTGCACCTTGGACGTGTATAGAGGCGTATGAGAGGGGTCTAAGGCTTGGTAGTGTGCATACCGGCCTAGAAGCGGAGATGCCCTCTCCGCTGCTGCCGTAGCCACAGCGGTGGTACCCGAGAGTGATGCTAGCTCTCAAAAAGTGGGAACTAAAGGTTTGTGATCACAGAGTCGTCGTGTGTGAGTTGCACTTGCATGTGCATAAAATTGCATCATAACATTCATTCATATTAGGTCATACGTTTCATAGATCCTTTATCATATAAATTAGTATGCGCTCTTTTATATGATAAGTTAAATTTCCTAGAAATCCTAACTTATATATTTGTATGGGCATTTATATAAGTTATGGTACTTTTATGATGGTAGTATAGTGGTAGAATAGATTTATTTACATGCTCTTACTTCTGTTCTTTACTTCCTTTACTAGTACTGCTCTTTACTTACTTGTATCATATTTAGAACTGCTAGAGTAGAATTTATAATATCCATTATAACTGCTAGTTAGATTTGTCACCTGTTTCCACTTTTGCTACCCCTTGTTGTCCTCCGCTTCGTCCTCCCGCTCGGTGCCTAGGAGTTGCAGGGCGAGGTGCGAAGGAAACGACTTAGTCTTTTTGACTAATGGTCGATGACCATACTATTCTTAGGAGCCCGTGGAGATGGAGCACCAGCACGATGAGGAGACAGGATGTGTGGAGCAGATACCGCTACAGCAGGCTACTACCACTACTCTGCATCCTCAGGTGGGACGAGTTCTGATGTACTAGTATAGCTTCCGCTTTTCTTTGAGAGAGAGAGAGTTGATTTGATGTACTGGGCATAATCCCTTATTCCTCTTTTGTTTTGTACTCATTATGGACTATATTTGTACTTTTCATTCCATACATATATATGATGTACACTGGACTTGTGGACTAGTAGAATTGTTGCATTGCTATACTTCTATTTCTCAAATGGCCTACAGGGTATATGATCGTAATAGCCGGCAGGATCGGCGTGTTGCGGTGTTGACTAACCCGTGCGTTAGTGCCACTGTAAGACGGCGGTTCTGGGCATAAGACCCGGTAGCCCTCCTTGGTAAGGGGGGGGGTCTTACAAACTGGTATCACTTGAACAACGATCATATGAGAAAGAAGTCCACAACACGGGACCACCCCCGCCCGAGCATTAGTTTGCGGACAAACTATGCAGCAGAAGCAGTGGTGTGCCCATGTGTAAAAAGTCACATAAAATGGTCCACGAAGTACAATGAGTTAGGCCAGTTCTGTTTTAACCTTACCTTTATGCAACCTCCACAGGTTGTCGTGCCGCAAAATGTGGCTCCTCCCCCTCCAGCTGCCACTCCATTCCTACATACGGAGTTGGGGCAGACTTTGACGGCGATTCTCGATGCCTTCAAATCCCAGCAAGTCCCGGCTCCACAGCCAAATCCAGGGTCGAGCTGGCTGAGTGCCTTCAAGAGCCTGTCGCCACCGATGTACCGTGGGACAGAGGATGCGGTAAAGACGGAGGAATGGCTGGAGGCCATACACGAGATTTTAGCAGGCATCAGCTGCCCGGTCGGCGAGGCAGTACCTTTAGCCACCTCTGCACTAGAGGCTCATGCGAAGAGATGGTGGAAATCAGTGCGAGAGTCTACATATGCGGACTGGGAGCTGTCAGAGATATCATGGGAGGAGTTTAGCAATGTATTTCTGGATCACTTTGTCTCTGCTACGGACAGAGATGCCATGGAGGAGAGGTTTTTGAACATCTGGCAGGGGACTAGATCGGTGATCGAGTATCAGCGAGAGTTCTCTCATTTGGCCAGGTTCGCAAGGATTCAGGATACCAATGATAGGAGGTATGCCAAGAGGTTCTACCGGGGCCTCAGGGACGATTTGAGGCAGGCCTTGCTGTTCATTTCTCATGGCACCTCTGTCACAACCCGCATTTTTCCAGCATTTAAAACACTATCAGAGTAGGGGAAACTACGCATTGTGATGCCACGTCACGTAGGGGACATCTACTGACGTTAAGGCAACTCATCGTCTCTCGCAACTTATAGAAATCATTTCTTTTTTTTAAACTCAAAATGATCCAAATATAATTTATGCACAATATGCGAAGCCGTGTCCTCGGCTAGGTGGATCAACTAGTCCACGGTTTGAAAATATAGTTTTACGCAGTGGAAAAAAATACTTAATTTATTCATTTGGTGACCTAATGCTCGTGTAGACCAAGTGAGGTGCACCATGCAGTATCAGATATCTAGATTTACTGTACATAAAAGTAGATTTATCATGCGCAGAAAGTAATGAGATTAACATTTCAAATCATGGTATGCAATGCTCCAACTGCCTTAGCATATCTAAGCAAGGGGGCTCCCAAGCCAAGCCATAACTAATTGTTCCAGAACAAGTGTCCAAAAGCAATCAAAGAGTAGCAGCAGCAAGGTAGTAGAAAGTTTAACAAAACGGCACCATGGGCGTCAACACCTGACACGAACCCATGGGTCGGCAAGCTCATAGGAAACCCTACCCCAAGAGGGTCAGAAAACAACAACTGACGCAGCTCCCCACTAACACCTGCTATAGTCCAGAACCTGAGGCATTCAAAGAAAGAACACCTCAGAAACAAGTTACAAACGACGAAGAAAAACAGGAAAGTAAGCAAACCTCCGCGAGACCGGAGGGAAATATTAGCTGCAAGGGTCAGGTTAAACAAAACTAGTCATAACTAGCAATAAAAATCAATCGGAAAAGAGCCGCCAAAAGATGAGTGGAGACGGACAAAATCAACTCACCACAGGCAAATAACATTCATTTGAGATCATTAATCTTATTCAAATTAAAGAGACTGATCAGCTCATCAGAAAACAAAAGAGAAACTGTGCGGGGATAATACCATCACACATCGTCACAGCCCTCAGAGCATCGCACCGGTGGTGTAACACCTCCCCTGTAATAGACGTATAATATGGTCCGGCCGGGGCCCCACAACATACGAACACCACAGCTTTAGTATTAAAGTTGATATAGCTACCCAAACTCAAAACACTTGCACAACACAGCGGAAAACCAAGCACAACTAGAAGTTATCCACTAATCCAAAAGAGTAAACAAATGGCCTTAAGGCCTTACATCAAATGTCCAAAAGGGGTATACAGTACAATCAAACATGAATGTGCTCAGCACTCCTAGTCTACCTCGGCATGCAAGCCGGACAAAATAGTCTCAAACATACATCATCAAAGTAGTGCTACAGAAGAGAAAACACTTCATGGGCTTAGGCCTTTTTGGCCGGCGTGCTAGCTCCTGCGTGCGATCCTTGCCCTATAAAAATTATTAGTAACGTGGGTCAGCAAAGGCTGACCTCAAACTGTGTAACAACACATCTCCTCCCGGCCGCCCCTAACGGACCCCGGGGAACCCTCCAACCTGCAAGTCAGCACTTCATATGCAATATAAATTTCTATAAATAGAAAAACATTAAAACAGGCTTGGATGTCTCAATCAACAAACATGTTCTCTACTGGTTGAGCATATAAAGAAAGGGCCTATTATGCAACATGAATGCAACACCCGGGCTTCACCCAAGGTACCCTAAACCGTATGCATCTAGCACAACATCACAACATTTGGGTACTCACATTTCCCAAATTGGCATAAAGCCGCAAACATTGAGGGAGACACAACTCCCTCACACGGCGCACAGGCCGCCACATGGAAATCTTGCCAAGGCCCCACCCGCTCGTGGGCTTAGCCCGGGCTTGCCTGCAAGCTCTGACGTCTCATGTCAGGATTCCAACAACCACAGACTGACCGATTCTAAGAAGCCTTGCTGTACCCCACCCGCTCATGGCCTCTTTGCCCGGGCTTGCCCCAAGCTTGGCATTCTCGTCAGTCTCACAGAAGGGGACTAGTCTCGCCGGGACACTCTCCACACATGACGCACGTGTCACGGGATAGCCAGCCGACCACGGAGACATAGCCACGCCTTGGCACAACACAACCAAGACTAAACACATCGCAATCCCTCTTTGTACCGCAGCGTTCCCGCGCACCAAGGAAAACATCTCCAACTCGTGCGGAGCTAACCTTGTCCACCAAGGAAACCATCTCCATTCTCATTTGGAGCTAACCTTGTCAAGGAAACCATCTACCACCACGAGGAGCTAACCTTGTCCGGGATCGACTACATGTACTCTTTTCAAGCAAACGGGACAATCACCACCACAACACAAACGGCATCTTGCCGCATCGGAAACCTCTACGAATCCCTAAGTTCGTATGCAACATCACCGTGTCGGACTAACGGTCGCGACTACGGCTTCACCCACCATGCCTAATCCACTAGCGAAGCGGATCTCTAATGCAAAATATGCGGGGACGGACTCAATCGACCCGGAAGTTCCTCTTGAAACTTGGCAAGCCAAAACCCCTCTCATTTGAGAGTTTGGTGCCCAAAAATTAGAGAAAAGAAAACTAGATGATGCTAAAACGTGCATCCTAAAGACCGAGAGGAGAGATGTCGTTACCTTCCGACTCCTCTTCCTTGCCATGGCAAAAATAGCCGGATGGAACACTTCGCAATGCTCCAAGCTTCACGGATCCGGACTCGGCTCGCGATTCGGAGCTCCGACACCCTTCCTACAGCCCAAGAGTTCTTCTTCTTCCTCCTTGCTCTAGGTTTTCTCAAGATCTAAGAAAGAGAGAACTTGAAAGAAAATGAGGATCTGTAACCCTAGGGTCGGACTTAACTGTCCAGGAGATGGCCTGAACCGTTAGATCCCAAAACCAGAAAAAGACTGGCTGCGATTCGCCTGGAAAATAAAAGACCTGGGCCGAACACGGCCTGGCACACGCCCGTGTCCAGGGCCGTGTGCCTCATTCGCCGTCTCAAATCGACGCGCCTGGAATCAGACACGGGCATTCAACACACCCGTGTTCAATCCGACACGCCTGTGTCCCACGTGACACGGCCGTGTGGCCTGCCGTGTAGCTCCAACGACACGGCCCCAACTCCAACCCGAGAGATGACACGGCCTGGGACACGCCCGTGTCCCAAGCCGTGTGCCCCAGTCTCGACACACTCTCGAGCAAAAGTGTCGACACTTGGGCCGAGTGTCGACACGGCCTCGACACGCCCTGCGACACGCCCGTGTCGCAGGCCGTGTGCCCCACTCTCGACACTCTGTCGAGCACAAAGTGTCGACACTTGGCCGAGTGTCGACACGGCCTCGACACGCCCTGCGACACGCCCGTGTCGCAGGCCGTGTGCCTCACTCTCGACACTCTGTCGAGCACAAAGTGTCGACACTTGGGCCGAGTGTCGACACGGCCTCGACACGCCCTGCGACACGCCCGTGTCGCAGGCCGTGTGCCTCACTCTCGACACTCTGTCGAGCACAAAGTGTCGACACTTGGGCCGAGTGTCGACACGGCCTCGACACGCCCTGCGACACGCCCGTGTCGCAGGCCGTGTGCCTCCTGCCAGAACCCAAAAATTTTCCAGAACAGCAGATTGAACCTCTTGCAAAAACTGGGGTGTTACAACTCTCCCCCACTTAACTGAATTTCGTCCCGAAATTACAAAACAAAAGGGTACACAACTTAAATTGTACCTGACAAAAATAGTTCTGGATAGTCTTCTAGCATGGCCTGTTCTCGCTCCCACGAGAACTCCTCACGACCGCAGTTGTCCCAACGAACTTTCACAAGTTTAACTTCTTTATTCCGCAACTGCCGAATCTCTGAATCTTCTATAGCGATTGGAAGGACTCGCGTCCTCAAGTCTTCCTCAATCGGCACCGATGCCGGCTCAATCACCACGCTAGCCTCCACCAAGGCTTTCCTCAACACGGAGACATGGAAGACGTCATGTAATCCACTCAAATCTGCGGACAATGCCAACCGATAGGCTGCTTCTCCTATCCGCTCAACAATTTCAAAAGGCCCCAAAAACCTTGGACTCAACTTCTTGAGTCGGCGAATCCGCGAGACGCCTTTGAACGGCTTGACCTTCAGATAAACCCAATCACCAACTGCAAATTCTAACTTCCGGTGACGAGCATTAAAATATTTCGCTTGCCTGTCTTGTGCCACCATCATACGCTCTTGGATGGTCCGTACCATCTCACAAGCGTCAACTATCGCATCCTTTCCCAGAAGTTTGGTGTCTCCCGCCTCTGCCCAAGACATTGGCGTTCGACACCGCCTCCCATACAAAGCTTCGTATGGCGCCATCTTTATACTAGCTTGAAAACTGTTGTTGTACGCAAATTCTACCATGAAGAGGTGATCCTCCCACCTCTTGCCAAAATCAAGAACGCACATCCTCAACATATCCTCCATAGTACGGTTCGTTCTCTCGTTTGCCCATCAGTTTGAGGATGGAATGCCGTACTAAACTTTAGCTTCGTGCCCAAGTTCTTCTGAACCAGTCTCCAGTCCTTGGACATAAACCGTCCATCGCGATCACTGACTATGCTCTTAGGAATTCCGTGCAGTCGCACAATGTTGCGAACATACAACTCCACCAGCTTCTCCACGCTGTCCTCTTCCCGGTTCGGGATGAAGTGAGCCACCTTGGTTAGGCGATCCACGATCACCCAAATAGCATCATTCCCATGCTGCGATCTAGGCAAACCATGCACAAAGTCCATGGAGATGTCCTCAAATTTCCATTCAGGAATTGGAAGGGGCTTCAGGAACCCACCCGGTTTCTGACATTCGGCCTTCACCAAGGCACATGTTTGGCAACGACTCACATACAAAGCCACATCTCGCTTCAACCCCGGCCACCAAAAGGATTTCTTCATATCCATGTACATCTTTGTACTGCCTGGGTGAATGGAGTACTTTGAGAAGTGAGCCTCAAACATCAACTCCTCACGGAGATTGCCAAACTGCGGTACACAAACCCTTCCATCCTTCCTCAAGATTCCCCCGATCATCTCCCAGGTGCTGCTCTCGCCCATTTGAGCCTCCAACACAAAAGGTTGAAACTCCACATCTAATCGAGTCGCTTCCCGAATACGATCGGACAAGTCGTTTTGCACTTCAATCCAGTTCAACCGAGCCACGCTAGACTCGCCTCTCGCAACACATTCCAATCCAAGGGACTCCCATTCCCATACCAACCGCTCATCATGAGCTTCGATCCAATTTCCTAGCCCCGAGTACTTTCTACTCAACGCATCCGCCACCACATTGGCTTTACCCGGCGTGTACTGAATCGCCACTTCGTAGTCTCCAAGAAACTCAACCCATCTGCGTTGCCGCATATTCAAGTCCTTTTGATCTAAGAGATACTTCAGGCTTTTATGGTCCGTGAAGATCTCCACTCTTGCGCCATAAACATAATGTCGCCAAATTTTCAGCGCGAAGATTACCGCCGCCAACTCCAAGTCATGGACGGGGTAATTCCTCTCATGAGGTTTCAGCTGTCTAGACCCAAAGGCTATCACCTTCCATGTTGCACCAAAACGCAACCCAAACCGCATCCCGATGCGTCACTGAAAATTTGAAATCCATCTGTCCCTTGCAGTAAACTCAAGATCGGAGCCATCATAAGCCTCTCCTTTAGTGCCTCGAATGCTTGACCGCACTCTTGGGTCCACACAAATTTATGGTCTTTGCGAGTGAGAGAGGTGAGGGGTAGAGCTATCTTCGAGAAATTCTCCACGAATCTCCTATAATACCCGGCTAGTCCAAGAAAACTTCGGACTTCCGCCACGGTCCTCAACACCGGCCAATCTCTGATGGCCTCCACTTTCGCTGGATCCACTGCCACCCCATCACCACTAATCACGTGGCCCAAAAATGCTACCTTCTCTAACCAGAACTCGCATTTGGAGAATTTTGCATACAACTCATTCTCCCTCAACACTTGCAAAACTATTCTCAAGTGGGTCTCATGCTCCACTTCCGATTTGGAATACACCAAAATGTCATCAATGAAAACAACCACAAAAGAATCCAAGTATTCCCGGAATACCCGATTCATCAGATCCATGAACACCGATGGTGCGTTCGTCAGCCCGAACGGCATCACCGTAAACTCAAAGTGTCCATACCTTGTCCCAAAAGCAGTTTTGGGTATGTCCTCATCCCGAATTCGTAGCTGATAGTAGCCTGACTTCAAGTCCAACTTCGAATATACCATCGACCCCACCAATTGGTCAAATAAATCATCTATCCGAGGAATCGGATACTTATTCTTGACGGTCAACTTATTAAGCTCTCGGTAGTCTATGTACAGGCGCATGCTACCGTCTTTCTTCTTCACAAACAACACCGGTGCGCTCCACGGTGAAGAACTGGGTCTAATATACCCTTGCTCCAACAGTTCCTGTAATTGAACCTTAAGTTCCGCTAACTCCTTTGGTGCCATCCTAAATGGAGGACGTGACACCGGTCTAGCCTCCGGCACTAACTCGATCGAGAAGTCGATCTCCCGCCGAGGAGGCGCTCCAGGAAGTTCATCCGGAAACACATCCTTGAACTCTGCCACCACAGGCACTTCCTCAATCGACAGTTGGGAGAGACGAACCTCCAATAACGCTACAAGCGCTACACCACCCTGGTTAACCGCCCGCACCAACTGCATGGCCGATATCAGGGAACAGGCCACTCCACCAAGGCCCTCAAACTTGACTTCTGCTTGCCCTTTACTCCTTAAGGTCACCACCTTAGAAAGGCAGTCAATACTGGCGCGCTGCTCTGCAAGCCAGTCCATACCCAAAATGACATCGAACTCTACTAAAGGTAACACTGCCGCTTCCAGAGCGAAGACAACTCCGTCTAGCTCCCAACAAATGCGCCCTTTAGCCCCGGTGGTCATAGATGACCCATTGGGCATGCGCACTTTCAGCTCTGCACCCGACGAGAAAGACTCAACTCCTATTCTCCGGATGAAGCTCTCCGCAAGAAAGGAGTGCGATGCTCCTGTATCAAACAATACCCTAGCGGGGTATCCGGAAACTAACACGAAGCCTACAACATAGACATTACACAAAAGTCTAAAAGGATGAAGCACAAAATTTAAACTTAAATTCTCTTCATACCTGTCACCACATCCGTCTGGTGGATCGCTTCTTGCTGTCCAAGGTTGTAGGCCCTTGGTTGCACCGGTTGGAACCGAGAAGCGCTCGACTCCGCCATCTTTCCTTTCTCTGCAGCACTGGGGCCCGAGCGCACAGACTGCTCCTGCTTTGACTCTTGCCCCGCTCCCCCTTGCTGACAAGCACGGGCTATGTGCCCAACCTTCCCGCAGTTGTAGCACGCCGGCGGTCCCCTAGAGTGGGAACCCCCAGGCGTCCAGTTGCTCCTCTCACCAGATCTGGAAGTGGAAGGCTTCTTCCCCCACCTACTCCCATCAGACTTTCCATGAGATTGGGAAGGCTTCCCTTCCCCTTGCTTGGGAGTAAAACCCTTACGGCGTTGGGTTCGCTCCAAATCATTCTCCAAACTCCTGGCGGCTTCAACTAACTCATTAAATCCCGCCCTCTTCATGGAGATGAGGGGCTGCCTCAGATTCTCCCTCAAACCTTGGTAGAAGAGGTTATCCCTCTCTACATCATCAGCCATTGTCGTTCCCGCATAACGACCCAAACGGGTGAACTCTTGCACGTACTCGTCCACCGTCTTGTCTCGCTGCATTAGATGCAGAAACTGCCTCTGCAGGGCCAACCGAGTTGAAACTGGGATATACCTCTTAAGAAAAGCGTCCCCAAACTCTTCCACTGACGGGGTGCGTCCCGGAAACTGGCGGCCGCTATGGGCCACCCACCATAACTTGGCATCCCCTTCCAACATGAAAGCCGCATACTCAGCTTTCTTTTCCTCTGGCGTCTCTGCCGCCCTTAACAGTTCTTGAATACGAACCCACCAGTCCTCCGCATCCGTTGGCGTTCCAGTACCCTTGAAGGACGGGGGATGGAAACTCAGGAAGTACTTCATGTGTCGATCTCCATGTCCAACAACTACTCTCTCCGCCAAAGGCTCCACTCGCCTGGCTTCTGCTCCTGGCACGGCCGTTGCCGTATCTGGTGTGGCAGGGGCTGCCACCTGAGCCGCTGCTGCAGCCTGAGCTGCCACTATCGCTTCTGCAAGCATGCGGCAGAAGTCGGCCGGGTCTACACCCGTGCCCAAAAGACCTGGAGCAGTAGCACTGCTCGCCGAGAGATCATCCCTTGCTCTTGAAGTGCCCGCCTCGTTGCTTGCACTCTTCAGGAAGACAAGAAATAAGGGATTAGTCTCCAATCTCAAGACTAAAACATAAGGACACTCATGGTCCCGCGTTACTCTTATGTGGATAACTTCTCTACGCACTGACCTTGAATCTAACCTCGCTTTGATACCATATTGTAACACCTCCCCTGTAATAGACGTATAATATGGGTCCGGCCGGGGCCCCACAACATACGAACACCACAGCTTTAGTATTAAAAGTTGATATAGCTACCCAAACTCAAAACACTTGCACAACACAGCGGAAAACCAAGCACAACTAGAAGTTATCCACTAATCCAAAAGAGTAAACAAATGGCCTTAAGGCCTTACATCAAATGTCCAAAAGGGGTATACAGTACAATCAAACATGAATGTGCTCAGCACTCCTAGTCTACCTCGGCATGCAAGCCGGACAAAAATAGTCTCAAACATACATCATCAAAGTAGTGCTACAGAAGAGAAAACACTTCATGGGCTTAGGCCTTTTTGGCCGGCGTGCTAGCTCCTGCGTGCGATCCTTGCCCTGTAAAAATTATTAGTAACGTGGGTCAGCAAAGGCTGACCTCAAACTGTGTAACAACACATCTCCTCCCGGCCGCCCCTAACGGACCCCGGGGAACCCTCCAACCTGCAAGTCAGCACTTCATATGCAATATAAATTTCTATAAATAGAAAAACATTAAAACAGGCTTGGATGTCTCAATCAACAAACATGTTCTCTACTGGTTGAGCATATAAAGATAGGGCCTATTATGCAACATGAATGCAACACCCGGGCTTCACCCAAGGTACCCTAAACCGTATGCATCTAGCACAACATCACAACATTTGGGTACTCACATTTCCCAAATTGGCATAAAGCCGCAAACATTGAGGGAGACACAACTCCCTCACACGGCGCACAGGCCGCCACATGGAAATCTTGCCAAGGCCCCACCCGCTCGTGGGCTTAGCCCCGGGCTTGCCTGCAAGCTCTGACGTCTCATGTCAGGATTCCAACAACCACAGACTGACCGATTCTAAGAAGCCTTGCTGGACCCCACCCGCTCATGGCCTCTTTGCCCGGGCTTGCCCCAAGCTTGGCATTCTCGTCAGTCTCACAGAAGGGGACTAGTCTCGCCGGGACACTCTCCACACATGACGCACGTGTCACGGGATAGCCAGCCGACCACGGAGACATAGCCACGCCTTGGCACAACACAACCAAGACTAAACACATCGCAATCCCTCTTTGTACCGCAGCGTTCCCGCGCACCAAGGAAAACATCTCCAACTCGTGCGGAGCTAACCTTGTCCACCAAGGAAACCATCTCCATTCTCATTTGGAGCTAACCTTGTCAAGGAAACCATCTACCACCACGAGGAGCTAACCTTGTCCGGGTTCGACTACATGTACTCTTTTCAAGCAAACGGGACAATCACCACCACAACACAAACGGCATCTTGCCGCATCGGAAACCTCTACGAATCCCTAAGTTCGTATGCAACATCACCGTGTCGGACTAACGGTCGCGACTACGGCTTCACCCACCATGCCTAATCCACTAGCGAAGCGGATCTCTAATGCAAAATATGCCGGGGACGGACTCAATCGACCCGGAAGTTCCTCTTGAAACTTGGCAAGCCAAAACCCCTCTCATTTGAGAGTTTGGTGCCCAAAAATTAGAGAAAAGAAAACTAGATGATGCTAAAACGTGCATCCTAAAGACCGAGAGGAGAGATGTCGTTACCTTCCGACTCCTCTTCCTTGCCATGGCAAAAATAGCCGGATGGAACACTTCGCAATGCTCCAAGTTTCACGGATCCGGACTCGGCTCGCGATTCGGAGCTCCGACACCCTTCCTACAGCCCAAGAGTTCTTCTTCTTCCTCCTTGCTCTAGGTTTTCTCAAGATCTAAGAAAGAAAGAACTTGAAAGAAAATGAGGATCTGTAACCCTAGGGTCGGACTTAACTATCCAGGAGATGGCCTGAACCGTTAGATCCCAAAACCAGAAAAAGACTGGCTGCGATTCGCCTGGAAAATAAAAGACCTGGGCCGAACACGGCCTGGCACACGCCCGTGTCCAGGGCCGTGTGCCTCATTCGCCGTCTCAAATCGACGCGCCTGGAATCAGACACGGGCATTCGACACGCCCGTGTTCAATCTGACACGCCCGTGTCCCACGTGACACGGCCGTGTGGCCTGCCGTGTAGCTCCAACGACACGGCCCCAACTCCAACCCGAGAGATGACACGGCCTGGGACACGCCCGTGTCCCAAGCCGTGTGCCCCAGTCTCGACACACTCTCGAGCAAAAGTGTCGACACTTGGGCCGAGTGTCGACACGGCCTCGACACGCCCTGCGACACGCCCGTGTCGCAGGCCGTGTGCCCCACTCTCGACACTCTGTCGAGCACAAAGTGTCGACACTTGGGCCGAGTGTCGACACGGCCTCGACACGCCCTGCGACACGCCCGTGTCGCAGGCCGTGTGCCTCACTCTCGACACTCTGTCGAGCACAAAGTGTCGACACTTGGGCTGAGTGTCGACACGGCCTCGACACGCCCTGCGACACGCCCGTGTCGCAGGCCGTGTGCCTCCTGCCAGAACCCAAAAATTTTCCAGAACAGCAGATTGAACCTCTTGCAAAAACTGGGGTGTTACAGGTGGCACCGCCAACATCGTGTACAACCTCCAACAGATTTATCATTTTAAAAGAGCTTCGCACCGGTGGCACCGCCAACATCGTGTACGACCTCCAACAGATTTATCATTTTCTGACTCAACAAAGGCAAGAGATAAGGCCTACCAGATAATAATTTAGGATTTTAAGAAACAAGATATGATATTGTAATGAGAAAGGGCTAAACGAACAAAAAAGAACTTAACATTTGAAAACTCGCTAGGAGCATAAAGGAGAAAAAAGAAAACGCAACAAAAGGGAGAAGTGCAAGATCACCACTTGCCTCAACCACCCGAAACCGCACTTCGGAAGGCACCACGACGCAGATCGGCCCTAGCGAAGGCGAGAAAAAGAAATCTACAACATTAAGGTCGAAACGGAAGTTTAGGGCCAAAAAACCATAACGGAGAAATTCCATGAAAGTAGAAATACTCACCACGACCGCGTAGATCTCGGCGAGAGCTTTCCGAATCTATGTTCGGCTCGCGATTCCGAGCACCGGAGCTCCGTCGGCGGCTGTCGGAAGGCTCCCGAGAAAAAGGAATTCGCTGCACTGCTTCGGCCGAAAAGAACAGGGGAAAGGAAATGGGGGGGCTCGTTTCTTGCTTCAGGAGGAAAACCTTAAAGTATAAATAATAATAATAATAATATTATTATTATTATTATAAACTTAATAATGGTATAAAACCAAAGAAGGAAAAAAGATGGCTCAGAGATCTCTGAGCTGAGCTCGGAGATCTCTGAGCTTGGAGATCTCTGAGCTGAGCTCGGAGATCTCTGAGCTTGGGGATCTCTGAGCTCCGCTCGGAGATCTCTGAGCTCGGAGATCTCTGAGCTCCGCTCGGAGATCTCTGAGCGCAGAGATCTCTGAGCTCCGCTCGGAGATCTCTGAGCGCCGAGATCTCTGAGCTCCGCTCGGAGATCTCTGAGCGCAGAAAATCTAAAAAAAGGGGAAATTTAATTAAAATTTCTATACTATTACGAAGACCCAAACGCGCGCCAAAACGGACGAAATTCGCGTCCCAGGCGAATGTCGACGCTACGAACCCAACGACGAAGTCGGAATCAAAAATCCGACGCACCGAACTCGAGTTATGGCCTAACGAAGTTACGGTAATTTTTAATTATCCGAATTTCAAACGTGGGCCGAGACTCCAAAAAACAAAGCTCGGATTGCGACGAAACTCTACGAGCAAGTCAGAAATTATATAACTCAGCTTCCGATGTAAAAGAAATTTCGGTTCCGACGCATATCCCAAATCTAGCCGGTCAAACCTAACGGACGCCAAAAAAAAAACACAAACGGCGTCGCACCGTCAACTCACGGACACGTAACGCCCTTCTGCTATTATGACGTCAGCAGACAAAAGAATAATACTAGGAAAAACCGGGGGCGTTACAACCACTCCCCCTAAAAGAAAGTTTCGTCCCGAAACTTGACGTACGAACAGAAAACAGTATCGGGACAAAAAAACGGTGCAGGAAGGAGCGTTTCACCTGGGATAATTAAATGAAGAGGTGCGGATGAGACTCCCGCATAGCTGATTCCAACTCCGATGTCGCGCTCTCGACGTCATGATTTCGCCAGAGAACTTTTACCATGGGAAAGGATTTCATCCGCAACACACGCTCTTGAGTCTCTAGAATACGGACAGGTTCCTCAACATAAGAAAAATTGGGCTGAATCTGAGGCACCGAATCGAGGACTTGACGATTGCTGCGGACACACTTCCTCAACTGACTCACATGAAACACATCATGGACGCCAGGGAAGGTAGCAGGTAACTCTAATCTATAAGCAAACACTCCGATGCGCTCAGCGACCTGAAATGGCCCAACATATCTCGGATCCAACTTGTGGTTCTTCCCAAATCTTTTAACGCCTGACACCGGAGAGACTTTTAGAAAAACACTGCTCCCAACCTCAAACTCCAGATCTGCCCTTCTTTGATTGTCATACTTTTCATACCGCTCCTGAGCAACGCGGAGCTTCTCCCGAATATTAGTCACCGCCTCTTCCATTTCCACCAAAGCTTCTGGACCTAACAACGGTCTCTCACCGACTTCGGCCCAAAATAACGGAGTCCTGCAGCGCCTCCCATACAATGCTTCAAAAGGTGCCATCTATAGGCTCTCTTGGTAACTGTTATTATATGCAAACTCCATCAATCTCAAGCGCTGATCCCATGCGCCACCATGATCCAGAATATAACACCTGATCATGTCCTCCACGATCTGATTCACTCTCTCCGTCTGACCATTTGTCTGTGGATGATAAGCGGTAGAATACCGGAGGTCGGTGCCCAAAGCTCCATGCAAGCTCTTCCAGAAACACGGCATATATCTTGAGTCCCGATCTGACACAATGTTTACAGGCACGCCATGCAATCTAATGACCTCATCCACATACAACTCTGCAATTTTCTCCATCGAATAGCCAACCTTGAAGGGAACGAAATGGGCACACTTCGTCAACCGGTCCACTATGACCCAAACAGAATCATGTCCACGAGGGGACCTCGGTAATCCATTAATGAAGTCCATCGAGATACTCTCCCATTTCCACATGGGAACTTCCAAAGGGGTCAATTTTCCTCCAGGCCTGCCATGATCGGCCTTCACCCGCTTGCACGTGAAGCACTCCGATACGAATTTGGCGATGTCATTCTTCATGCCTGACCACCACACGATTTGCTTCAGATCTCTATACATCTTGGTGGAACCCGGGTGGTAAGCCACGCTAGATCCGTGAGCTTCGTTGCAAATCATCACTCGAATATCTTCCACTGCTGGAATACAGAATCTACCTCTATACAAGAGGGTGTCAAGCTCATCAATAGAGAAATCAGATAATTCTCCTTTCTTGGTCCTAGCTCGCAAGAGCTGCAAATCCGGGTCATCCTTCTGATGCAATCTCGTCAGAGAAATCCAAGAAGGCACCTCGGCTTCCCAGCCAGATGGCTCGCCACGGCTCGCCACGGAAATATCCATCAAAAGAAACTCCTTAACCAAGGCTCGAACCGATAGATTAAATATCTGAGCCGTCTTCCTACTCAAAGCATCGGCCACCACACTAGCCTTACCAGGATGATAGAGGATGTCCACTTCATAATCAGCCACATACTCCAACCACCGACGCTAGCGCAAATTCAGCTCCTTTTGTGTGAATACATACTTCAGACTTTTATGATCTGTATAAATCTTACACACGGCGCCATATAATAAATGCCTCCACAGCTTCAGGGCATATATTACTGCCGCAAACTCCAAATCATGAGTAGGGTAGTCCTTCTCATGAACCTTCAATTGCCTAGATCCATAGGCGATCACCTTCCCTCCTGCATCAAAACACAACCAAGTCCGATGTGTGAAGCATCAACATACACCGCAAACTCCACTCCCTCAATAGGCAGAATCAGAATTGGGGCAGTGCACAACCTTCTCTTCAACTCTTGGAAAGCCTCCTCACACTTCTCACTCCAAATGAAGGCGACATTCTTTTGCGTCAGACGCGTCATCGGAGCGGACAGCGTGGAGAAACCTTCCACAAATCTCCTATAGTATCCAGCCAAGCCCAAGAAACTTCTGATCTCCTTTGGTGTAGAAGGTCTCTTCCAATCCATCACCGCTGAAATCTTGGCTGGATCAACAGAGATTCCATCCTTGCTCACCACATGTCCTAAGAAGGACACCCGAGACAGCCAAAACTCGCACTTGCTAAGCTTAGCATACAGCTTATGCTCTCTCAGGACAGACAGAACCAACCACAAATGATGGGCATGCTCCTCATCGCTGCGAGAATAGACGAGGACGTCGTCGACGAAGACGACCACAAAACGATCAAGAAAATCCTTGAACACACGGTTCATCAGATCCATGAACGCAGAAGGCGCGTTAGTCAAACCGAAGGATAACACGAGGAACTCAAAATGTCCGTGTCGGGATTTAAAAGTTGTCAGAGGAATGTCTGACTCACGAACCCTCATCTGGTGGTAGCCTGAACGGAGATCAATCTTCGAGAACCTGATGCACCCACGCAGCTGGTCGAACAAATCGTCAATCCGCGGCAAAGGATATCTATTCTTGATAGTCACCTTGTTCAGCCCTCGATAATCGATACACAACCTCATGGAACCGTCCTTCTTTTTCACAAAGAGAACAGGAGCGGCCCATGGAGAAGTACTCGGTCTAATGAAACCACACTCCAGCAGCTCATCCAACTGAACACGTAATTCTTCTAACTCACGAGGCGCCATGCGGTACGGTGCCTTAGCAATGGGCCGGGTGCCTGGCTCGAGGTCTATAGAAAACTCCACCTCTCTTTCGGGTGGGAGTCCAAAAAGCTTATCAGGAAAAACATCAGGAAACTCTCGCACCACCGGGATGCCCTCCACGGCTGGCTCAACACGAGAAGCTTCCAATGCACTGATAGAAACCAAGAAACCCTCACAACCAGATGCTAAAGCTCGATGGGCACGTACCGTGGATATGATTGGAGATCCCTTTCGAGGAAGGCCATAAACACTCAATGGACGACGGTCTCCCAACTTGAAATCTAACCGCTTCTCCTTGCATTTGATCACGGCATCAAATTTGGACAACCAATCCATTCCAAGAATCACATCGAAGTCTGCCAAATCCAGCATCTTTAAATCTGCTAGAACTTGGACACCACCTAAGGAAATGTGGCACTCCCGGATACCCCGATCTGACGTAACCTGTTCTCCAGATGGAAACTTAACAGACAAGGCATCATCCAACCGATCAACAGGCCATCTGTGCCTGTCAACAAAACTCTGAGCGACAAAGGAGTGAGAAGCTCCCGAATCAAATAGGACACGCGCCCACTTATTTCTCACCTTGAATTCACCTAAGCAAGTATGCATCCCCAAACAACTAGTAAGCTAAAACAAGGAGGAAGGGAACAAGCTAGGAAGAAGGAAACTGACCAGATATCACGTGTGCTGAAGCTTGAGCTTCATCTCTAGTCAACACATTAAGCTTGCCCTTCCCTTTGTCCACGATCCGCGAGGGCGGCGGCAAGGTCTGCAGAGGAACCGCTGAAGTCACGGTTTGAGAGCTTGGGCAGTCGGCCCTACGATGACCTCTCTGCCCACAGAGAAAACAACACCCAGTTTTCCTGAAACACCGGGCCGCCTCATGACCGGGCTTAGAGCAGAAAGTGCATACCGGGATAACCTTGGGTGCGTCTTGAATCGCACTAATCCTCGACTGCTCCTGCGTATCGAGCCTCTTGAAACACTTTTCGAACGGATGACCCCGCTTGCCGCAGAAGCTACAGTGCCCCATACCCCTCTTCCTTGAGTCCGAGTGTGATGTCTTTGAACTCTCTCGATCGTCCAACTTCCTCTTATCACTCTTCACCTGTTGTCCACGATTCTTTATCTTTTCAATAGACTCGGCCTTCAAAGCGGCCTCTACTGCTTCAGCATAAGTTCCCGACCCATAAGCACTAGCCCACTGCTGGATGTCGCCAGTGAGACCACTCAAAAACCGCTTAACCCTTCCTTCCTCAGAAGCCACCAATTCTGGGGCGAACCTGCTCAACTTGCTGAATTCAATCTCATACTCACTGACGGTGAGCTGCCTCTGCTTCAGATGCAAGAAGCTGTTCATCAATCGGTCGCGCTCAACCGAAGGGAGAAACTTCTTAAGCAACATGGCTTTAAACACCTCCCACGAGCATCCCTCGACAAGACTTTCCTTCTCCCTGATCCACCAACCTTTCGCCAGTCCCTTCAATTGATAAGCAGCCACCATCACCTTCGAAGCTTCGGAGATGCCTGAATAGAAGAACATCTCCTCCATGCCGATCACCCAATCATCCAAGGCCATGAAGTCTGCCCTACCATCATAGGTAGGAGGTCCCAAACGCTGGAAGTGGGAAATGAAGTTCATCTCCGGTGGCAATGCCACTGGAGGCGCCAAAGGAGCAGGAACAGCTGGACTCACCACCGGTTCTTGCGCGACAGGTTGCTGCACCGCGGCAGCAGACACCAGGGACTGAATTTGAGTTTGCATCGCGTCTATCTGCCTAGTCAAGGCCTCATTGCTCTGACGCAGACTTTCGATCACGGACGTGCTCTGACCACCAGAAGACTCTCCCTCAGGCTGGGGAGTCGATTGCGTTGCTCTCCCACGACGCATGTCTACAAGATAGATGGACATCAACTCAAAAACCGGCTTAAGGCACTTAAGCCAAGCAGACACGAAAAATATATCCCGAATCATTTTGGAACGAAAAAGAAATTTATCTGCTATTGCTGCTACCTTGCTCTGGAATTCCATGAAACAATGCTATGAACTCAACTAGGACGATATGAATGTATGACATGAGTGCATGAACATTTGAATTTCTTTTCAAATCATGTGTGTACATATGTCATCTGGTATGTCTTTAACTTGGCACACGTGCTTATGCGATGATATGATTGTATGCAGTGCTATGCATTCTAGAAAGAGGCCTTAATGCATGCTATGAGCGGAGTACACATGCAATGTTATGCATCCCATACTACATAACATTACATGTAACGAAAAAAAAAAACGTGCTAATGGGCATTCATGTAATGGTGGTTATGCATCCCATACTACGTAACCGTCACATGTCACCTCCTATGATGGATCCATATACAACATATATTATGCATCCCATACTACATAATATGCCTTGTATACTTCTTATCATGCTATAAGTGTAGTGACTGTGCTTCGGTCAAGACATACCGATGACATATCAGTGTGTGTAAACAATGAAATGATCGCTTGAGGTTCTGCTTAGGGTAGCAGTCATTCGGCTCACTCGCCAAACCACCCTACTACCTTTTTCACAGAACCTCCCTCTGATACCAACTGTCACAACCCGCATTTTCCCAGCATTTAAAACACTATCACAGTAGGGGAAACTACGCATTGTGATGCCACGTCACGTAGGGGACATCTACTGACGTTAAGGCAACTCATCGTCTCTCGCAACTTATAGAAATCATTTTTTTTTTTTAAACTCAAAATGATCCAAATATAATTTATGCACAATATGCGAAGCCGTGTCCCTCGGCTAGGTGGATCAACTAGTCCACGGTTTGAAAATATAGTTTTATGCAGTGGAAAAAAATACTTAATTTATTCATTTGGTGACCTAATGCTCGTGTAGACCAAGTGAGGTGCACCATGCAGTATCAGATATCTAGATTTACTATACATAAAAGTAGATTTATCATGCGCAGAAAGTAATGAGATTAACATTTCAAATCATGGTATGCAATGCTCCAACTGCCTTAGCATATCTAAGCAAGGGGGCTCCCAAGCCAAGCCATAACTAATCGTTCCAGAACAAGTGTCCAAAAGCAATCAAAGAGTAGCAGCAGCAAGGTAGCAGAAAGTTTAACAAAACGGCACCATGGGCGTCAACACCTGACACGAACCCATGGGTCGGCAAGCTCATAGGAAACCCTACCCCAAGAGGGTCAGAAAACAGCAACTGACGCAACTCCCGACTAACACCTGCTATAGTCCAGAACCTGAGGCATTCAAAGAAAGAACACCTCAGAAACAAGTTACAAACGAAGAAGAAAAACAGGAAAGTAAGCAAACCTCCGCGAGACCGGAGGGAAACATTAGCTGCAAGGGTCAGGTTAAACAAAACTAGTCATAACTAGCAATAAAAATCAATCGGAAAAGAGCCCGCCAAAAGATGAGTGGAGACGGACAAAATCAAACTCACCACAGGCAAATAACATTCATTTGAGATCATTAATCTTATTCAAATTAAAGAGACTGATCAGCTCATCAGAAAACAAAAGAGAAACTGTGCGGGGATAATACCATCACACATCGTCACAACCCTCAGAGCATCGCACCGGTGGCACCGCCAACATCGTGTACAAACTCCAACAGATTTATCATTTTAAAAGAGCATCGCACCGGTGGCACCGCCAACATCGTGTACGACCTCCAACAGATTTATCATTTTCTGACTCAACAAAGGCAAGAGATAAGGCCTACCAGATAATAATTTAGGATTTTAAGAAACAAGATATGATATTGTAATGAGAAAGGGCTAAACGAACAAAAAAGAACTTAACATTTGAAAACTCGCTAGGAGCATAAAGGAGAAAAAAGAAAACGTAACAAAAGGAGAAGTGCAAGATCACCACTTGCCTCAACCACCCGAAACCGCACTTCGGAAGGCACCACGACGCAGATCGGCCCTAGCGAAGGCGAGAAAAAGAAATCTACAACATTAAGGTCGAAACGGAAGTTTAGGGCCAAAAAACCCTAACGGAGAAATTCCATGAAAGTAGAAATACTCACCACGACCGCGTAGATCTCGGCGAGAGCTTTCCGAATCTATGTTCGGCTCGCGATTCCGAGCACCGGAGCTCCGTCGGCGGCGGTCGGAAGGCTCCCGAGAAAAAGGAATTCGCTGCACTGCTTCGGCCGAAAAGAACAGGGGAAAGGAAATGGGGGGGCTTGTTTCTTGCTTCAGGAGGAAAACCTTAAAGTATAAATAATAATAATAATAATAATATTATTATTATTATAAACTTAATAATGGTATAAAACTAAAGAAGGAAAAAAGATGGCTCAGAGATCTCTGAGCTGAGCTCGGAGATCTCTGAGCTGAGCTCGGAGATCTCTGAGCTCGGGGATCTCTGAGCTCCGCTCGGAGATCTCTGAGCTCGGAGATCTCTGAGCTCCGCTCGGATATCTCTGAGCGCAGAGATCTCTGAGCTCCGCTCGGAGATCTCTGAGCGCCGAGATCTCTGAGCTCCGCTCGGAGATCTCTGAGCGCAGAAAATCTAAAAAAAGGGGAAATTTAATTAAAATTTTTATACTATTACGAAGACCCAAACGCGCGCCAAAACGGACCAAATTCGCGTCCCAGGCGAATGTCGACGCTACGAACCCAACGACGAAGTCGGAATCAAAAATCCGACGCACCGAACTCGAGTTATGGCCTAACGAAGTTACGGTAATTTTTATTTATCCGAATTTCAAACGTGGGCCGACACTCCAAAAAAACAAAGCTCGGATTGCGACGAAACTCTACGAGCAAGTCAGAAATTATATAACTCAGCTTCCCGATGTAAAAGAAATTTCGGTTCCGACGCATATCCCAAATCTAGCCGGTCAAACCTAACGGACGCCAAAAAAAAAAAAACACAAACGGCGTCGCACCGTCAACTCACGGACACGTAACGCCCTTCCGCTATTATGACGTCAGCAGACAAAAGAATAATACTAGGAAAAACCGGGGGCGTTACAACCTCTAGGCAGATCATCGAGATGGCAAAGAAGCTGGAGGCTGACCAACTGATGGTGCAAGGCAGAGGAAAGAGAACGTTTGATGGGTTGACATCAGGAGAGAGCAGTAGGGGCTTTAAGAGATGCAGGACCATCGGATACAAGAAGGGTGAGGGACGTCATCGTCCCAACTTCAGGCAGGAGCAGGGACCTCCTCCAGCATTGGCTCCCCCACCTCTACAGCTGCATGATCCGAGGAGACAGGATGACCATGGCCACCGACAGGTAGTTTGTTACGGATGCTGCCAGCCCGGGCACATTAGGTCGGAGTGCCCGCATCGATTCCATCCTCCTCCTTCTCCACCTCCAGTGGCCCCAGTACAGCAGGGCCGAGGCCGAGGATGAGTCCGAGGCCGGGGATATCACGGCAGGCGACGCAATCAGGAGCAGATATACGCCTTGGACCTCACGGAGCAGAGGAACCCCGAGGAGGTTATCACAGGTACTTAAGATTAATTATTAAATTCCTTGAATTTTCGATTATATAGTACCTGGAGCTATAGGGTAACAATAAATTTTAACTTAAACAAACCTCAGACATAGTTATGATCAGCGGCAAGCCCGCTCATACTTTCTTGGACACGGGTGCTTCGCACTCATTCGTATCTGAGGCCTTCATAGACGGACTCGAATGCGTGGAAAGATTTCCTGGACTAGAGATGAGGGTGCGTCTACCCGATGGGTCAGAACTGCGGACCTTGCCCATTGTGATATGGAGTCCGAGATTGGCGGCAAGGAATTTGAGGCGCCAGCAACTATTCTGAAGCTGCAGGACTTCGACTTGATTTTGGGCATGACATGGTTACATCGGAACCATGCTCAGATAGATTGCCCATCAAGGAGGATCACACAAAGGCATGGCGACTCTCATGTTATCATCGAAGGTATTCAGCCTATCTGCCAACTATTGTTATCTTCTATACAGGTTGTGAAGGCACACGAGCAGGGAGAAGAATTTTACCTTATCTACTTTGAGATGGTGGGAGCAGAGACTTCTATCTCAGATATTCCGGTGGTCCGGGATTTCTCTGACATATTCCCAGAGAAATTTCCCGGGCTACCACCAGCCAGAGACTTGGATTTCAGGATTCAGCTAGTACCGGGAGCGAGGCCGGTGTCCCGGGCACCTTACAGGATGGCTCCCAGGGAGTTAGCAGAGTTCAGGACTCAACTTCAGGAGCTAGTCGATTCAGGATTTGTGCGGCCCAGTTCATCACCGTGGGGAGCACCAGTTCTCTTTGTGAAGAAGAAGGACGAGTCATTGAGACTATGCATAGATTACCGGGAGCTGAACCGGTTAATGGTCCGCAATACCTATCCACTGCCTCGGATAGATGAGCTATTTGATCAGTTGTAGGGAGCCTTCTGGTTCTCTAAGCTAGATTTGCGATCCGGCTACTACCAGCTCCGCATCCGGGAAGAGGACATACCGAAGATGACATTCAGTTCACGCTATGGATTATATGATTTCACGGTGATGCCTTTTGGGCTCACGAATGCCCCTGCCACATTCATGAGTCTAATGAACCGTGTATTCGAGCCCTTCTTAGACCGCTTCGTGATTGTATTCATCGACGACATTCTGATATATTCCCGGACTCAGGAGGAGCATACAGAGCATCTGACGCAGGTCTTGCAGAGGCTGAGGGAGTCCTACATGTAGGCAAAGTTTTCAAAGTGTCAGTTCTGGCTGCAGGAGGTGGCTTTCCTGGGACACACGATCAGTGGGGCTGGATTAGCAGTGGACCCAGCCAAGATAGAGACAGTGAGGGATTGGCCACAGCAGAAGACCGCATCCGACATTCGCAGTTTCTTGGGACTAGCAGGGTATTATCGTAAGTTCGTGGAGGGTTTCTCGAGGATAGCACTCCCCCTCGCATCCTTGACGAAGAAGGATGCAGATTTTGTTTGGTCAGAGCAGTGAGAGACAGCTTTTCAGGAGCTGAAGGACCGACTCATCTCATCCCCTATTCTTGCGCTTCCATCCGGGAGTGAAGGATTTCAGATCTACACAGACACCTCTTACCAGGGTATGGGTGCTGTCCTGATGCAGCATGGACCTGTTATTGCTTATGCTTCAAGACAGTTGAAGAAGCATGAGAATAACTATCCAGTACATGACTTAGAGCTCGGGGCTGTGGTATTCGCCCTAAAGATGTGGAGGCATTACTTATACGAGATTCATTGTGACATCTATTCAGATCACAAGAATCTCAAATATGTCGATACACAGAAGGATTTAAACCTGCAACAGAGGAGATGGTTGGAATTCCTCTGCGACTACGATTATAAGATCCACTACCATCCGGGGAAAGCGAACACGGTAGCAGATGCCTTGAGCAGGAGGGCCGGTACTTCTGGACCGGAGCCTCGGTTGATGTCTATAGAGCTGCTACGGATGATGGAAGACATGCACATTACCATGGTATCTGAGACCGGACCAGTGGTGTATCGAGAATATTTGAGCTCAGTGATCAGTGGTGATGATATACGGGAGCGCATCCGAACACATCAGAGGCTGGATGCTGCATTACAACCGATTTTTAGTGCCCTGGAAAGGGGCAAGGTTGAGGACTACACGCTATAGGATGATCTTCTTCGATTCCGTGGACGCATTTACATAACAGCATGGGGCAGTATCCGGGATGACATACTCAGAGAGGCTCATTGCTCCAGATATTCAGTACATCCCGGCATCACCAAGATGTGGGCAGATTTGCGGAGGTCTATGTATTGACCTGGGATGAAGAGGAAGATCACTCATTTTGTAACATTCTGCGAGACATTTCAGCACGTGAAGGCGGAATGTAAGAGCCCAGGAGGTTTGCTACAGCCACTGCCAGTCCCAGAGTGGAAGTTCGAGGACATTGCTATGGATTTTGTGCATGGACTACCTCGCTCCCACTCTGGGCATGATTCTATATGGGTCATAGTAGACAGACTGACCAAAGTAGCATGCTTTATTCCAGTTCGGAAGGATGCCCCAGTGGCGGTTCTGGTGAGACTATTTGTGGAGCAGTTTGTCAGATACCATAGCATTCCCAGGACGATCGTTTCGGACCGTGATGGTCGGTTCACTTCGAGCGAGTGGAGGTCGTGCATGCTTACTTGGGCT
Source organism: Platanthera guangdongensis (assembly GCA_039583875.1). Lineage (NCBI taxonomy): Eukaryota > Viridiplantae > Streptophyta > Magnoliopsida > Asparagales > Orchidaceae > Platanthera > Platanthera guangdongensis. The sequence goes on along the minus strand of CM077163.1, from coordinate 73,603,505 downwards.
CTCGGCTTACTTTTAGTACCGCCTTCCATCCGCAGACCGACGGACAGACCGAGCGGACCATCCGGACCATGGAGGACCTACTCAGACTATGCATATTGGATATGGGGAAGCCTTGGGAGAGGCTGCTGCCACTGATTGAGTTCTCGTACAATAACAGCCACCAGACTAGCATCAGGATGGCTCCATATGAGGCACGTTATGGGAGGATGTGCCGGACAACGCTATCATGTGTTCAGGATGTGGATACCAGGGCACTTGGATCTGATTATATAGAGGATACTGAGGTTCAGATTCGTTTGATCAGGGATCGGCTACTAGAGGCCCAGAGCAGGCAGGCATAGTATTATGATGCTCGGCACCGGAAGGTGGAGTTCCAGGTTGGAGACAGAGTTTTCTTGAAGATACGTCCAGTACACGGTGTCTCTCGGGTGCGGAGGCACAAGAAGCTCAGTCCACGATACATGGGGTCATACTTGATCCTGGAGCGGATCGGCCCCTTAGCTTACTGACTGCAGCTGCCACCGGAGTTCGGTGCATTACATGACGTCTTCCATGTCTCTTCCTTGCGAAGAGCTCTCCTTCGGCCGGAGCAGCACATTACTACTACAGCCGGACCGGTAGAGCCTGACAGATCAGTTAGATTGGAGCCGATCCGGATTGACGATACGACCATCCGAGTGTTGTGGAAGAAGAAGGTCCCTCTTGTGAAGGTGTTGTGGTCCAACCATGGACGGGAGGAGCACACCTGTGAGCCAAGGGATCTAATGCTGGAGCGACACCCGGAGCTATTCACTTCAGGTATACTTTAGTTTATACGTTTAAAATTTCTTATAATTCTTGCAAGTAGAACCCCGTAGACCCGAACTTAAATTTCGGGGACGAAATTATTTTCTTGTTTATTGGAATTTGTAACATCCCATGTTACTTTTGGACCCCCTCAACTTAGATTGGGTTAGGCATGGGGTGGGTTTTAAGGAAATTAGCTAGGTTTGACCCTAGGAAATGGGTTGTAGCCATGTGGGGCCCACTATTGGACCAAAGTCAAACTAGGTCAAACTAGCCTAAATATGAACCCAAACCACACCATGACCCCACCACATTGCCCTAACCCTAAAAACAATCTAAGTGGACCCTAGGGCATGTCACTAGGTCAACACTTTGACCCCAGTTGACCAAAGTCAACCTTGGGCTTAATTTGGTCAAACCCACACTCATAAGCCCAATTAGCCTAAGTAGGGCACCCCCTTGACCCAACCCAAGTTGGTTGGTGTCACTAAGCTCATGAACATCAAATGGGGTCAGCCCACTCATCATGTTGACTAAGTCAACCCTCCAAGTCAACAAGTCAACTTTTTGACCTAAAAGAAGAAAATGAAGGCTAAGCTCACTCTCCTTGGACCAAGCCCACCAAATTTGTCCCATGGCCAGCCCAAGTGAACAAGACCAGCCCTACCCCTCTGAATTAGGAGAGAGTGTGCATGCATGAGGGCATTTTAGAGAAATTACCCAAAGGAGGAGAGAGAAGGTGAGTTAAGAGGAAGAAGCCACATGGACTTGGCTCCATCAGCCCAACACCTGCTGACCGGCCTCCTCTGATTATTCCAGGGAATTTTGGTAGCATGCTGGCCACATGGAACCCATGGTGACACAAGCAAAGCTCAAACCGAGCTCACATAGGTTTTATCTCCCCATACACCCCCTCTAAGCCCAAATTAACCCCTCCATCAGCATCAGAGAGAGAGAAGGAATTGAAATCGAGTGCTGGAACATGGAAAACGGTGGAGAATCAAGAAATTGGGGAGGAGCTCGCCGGCAAACCACCACCATGGCAAACCGCTGCCTGAACTGCCGCCAAGCCCCAATCCAGGTCCGTTTCGCCGCCCCTCTACCTGTACTAGAAGTCTAGATCCATTAAGGGAGATATCGGGCTCAATTGAGCCCGATGCCATGAGAGAAAAATGAGAAATTCCGGGCTTTTTCTTCTTGCTCGGGTTCACCGGAGGAGCCAACTCCGGCGGCCCCACCGACGGGAAACGCTAGCCCCCACCTTAGCGAAGGTGGTGGCGACATCCGCCGGCGGTTGTGGTGGCTCAGCTGGCCGGAAACCGCTAGCAAGCATCACCCAGGAAAAACAAATCTCAGCCCTTGATCCATTGGGGACGATGAACGGATGCCGTCCGCAGCTACTTTAAGATTCGTGCATGCTTAAATTAAAAATCAAATTAATTCTGTTACATTAAATGAAGTAAAATTAATTAATTTGTCACATAAATTAAGTGACATTGCATGTCATATTTAGGATTCTTAGAGGCATTTCCAGAACCTGGACCCTGTATGAAAATTGTAGCCTTATCGGTTAGCTTTAAGTTGACACCTTAATAATCAATTTTGGTCCAGTGGTCTGGCCTGTAGTGCATTTGTCCTAGGACTGGTCCTAGGCAAGGGCAGAACTTCAATTGGATGCCCAAGTCAAACCAAAAATCAACTTGGCCCCAAATTTTGGATACATGCATTATTAGGGTATATCTAGCCCCTGCCAAAAATTGGGAATTTTGGAAACAACGTTTTCTATAGTTTTGGTCATAATATCAAAAACTAAATAAATGAAATATATAGAGTTATATGACTCCAAATGGCCCCAAATTTTGGTGGTAGGTCCTTGGGGATATCATTGGTGCATGATAAAAATTTCAGCACATTTGGATCACTGCATGTTGGGAAATCCACTTGCATGTGTTGGTTTATATATTGCCTTGATGTGCCAATAGCAATAATTTAAATATTGTGCATTCAGCCTAATTGAGGCACTCAAAAACCATGAATTTTATTCTAGTGGTTCATTAGGGTAATGTTCACCCCTCAGATTAATTATGGGATTTTTGGAACCAAAAATCCCATTAATTTGAATTTTTAAAAATATAGCTCCTTTTGAAAATAAATTGGAAAAATAGGTTTTCCGCAAGTAAAAGTCCTAAAACTTTGCCAAGTTAAAAAGAAGGTTATATTTGACTTAGGAAAAGTTTATCTTTCTGTTTAAAGAACGTTTGATGTAAAATACCTTGAAATGTCCATTTTACCCTTATTGCATTTATTCTTGATTTGATGGAAATAAACCTCAGAAAAATATGGAAATATTGCTAGTGTTGTATAATTGTATTATTAGCCTTGCAAAAGTATTTAAGAATTTATGGATGTACTGGTAATGTTTTAAATTAAGATAATGGCATTTTGGTAAATATTTAAGAATGGGATTTGTTAGGCCATTACACCATAGAGGTTGATGAAACTCTGCCATTAGTCTTAAAGTAATGTCTTATATGTTCTTTAATTTTCCTGGAATTTTGGATTACATATTCCTTGTACTTCATTTGGAAAATGGAAATTATGTAAATTTGGTATTAAATAAGGAATTGGTATAAATATTCAAAGGAAAATTATGAAACCCTGTAGACAGAAATATTTTATCAATATACAATTCAAGAAAAATTGCCTAGGTCAGTGGATTTTAAATTATACTACTTCATGTGTAAAGTGACCTAGGAATTAATTTAAAAGATTTAATTAAGGGATTATTTGACCAAGGAAAATTATGAGAATCCATATGATAGTTTCATTAGTCCATACCACCCTAGGATAAATAGTTTGGGGCAAGATACCCTAAGAATTGGAAGATTCTATTTTTGGGGTAATAATAGGACATGGTGTGCATATAGCATAAATAGGTCATGCTTTAGGGGATTACCAGAGGATTGATTATCGGAAGAATAAGGGAGTGCAATATGAATAATCCCTGGTGGGTAGTATTATCTTAGTGATGGGAGTAAAAGTGCAAGTCTTAGGTAGCAACCAGAGTGGAGGTCGATGGAAGACCGTCGGTTTCCCGGTAATATCTTAAGTCACTAGGATTATCCCAGAGCAACAATGAGAGCTGGGGTGAAACATGGGTAGTAATCAACTAAAGTAAATATCTTTGCGAAAGGGAACTTTGGGCGTAATCCCATCGTAGTTCCTAGTGCCCCCGAGAGCCCTTCACCGGGTATACCCTAGGCAGTCCTGGGATTAACCTTAAATCACTAAGTATAATAACACGTAGACAAGAGTAGTCTAATAGGTTAAGACATTTGTTGTACCTTCTCACCCGTGTAGGGTTGGAGAGTTTCACGATATATGCTCACTCGTGTAGGGTTTGAGGGAATTGGTATAAAGGCACTATTGTGCGTTCTCACCCGGGTTGGGTTTGAGGGTTTCAGGACGGGTTCGTTCCTGCGAGCGGAAGGCTCGGATTGAAATACTTGCATGTGCATAAATATAGTGGCGGGGCATGCGGTACTGGACGTTCGTCACACCGATGGCAGTACGGTGCACCAGCCGGTTGTGAGGGTTAGAGGGGCCAGTGGGTTGTTTTACACTGCGGTCTGGAGGACGACCCCCGATAACGCACATCCGACCCAACAAGACTGACGGGTTGTCAGCAAAGTACGTACGCGAGACTCTAGAGTGCACCTTGGACGTGTACAGAGGCATATGAGAGGGGTCTAAGGCTTGGTAGTGTGCATACCGGCCTAGAAGCGGAGATGCCCGCTCTGCTGCTGTCGTAGCCACAGCGGTGGTACCCGAGAGTGATGCTAGCTCTCAAAAAGTGGGAACTAAAGGTTTGTGATCACAGAGTCGTCGTGTGTGAGTTGCACTTGCCTGTGCATAAAATTGCATCATAACATTCATTCATATTAGGTCATACGCTTCATAGATCCTTATCATATAAATTAGTATGGGCTCTTTTATATGATAAGTTAAATTTCCTGGAAATCCTAACTTATATATTTGTATGGGCATTTATATAAGTTAGGGTACTTTTGTGATGGTAGTATAGTGGTAGAATAGATTTATTTACATGCTCTTACTTCTGTTCTTTACTTCCTTTACTAGTACTGCTCTTTACTTACTTGTACTATATTTAGAACTGCTAGAGTAGAATTTATAATATCCATTATAACTGCTAGTTAGATTTGTCACCTGTTTCCACTTTTGCTACCCCTTGTTGTCCTCCGCTTCGTCCTCCCGCTCGGTGTCTAGGAGTTGCGGGGCGAGGTGCGGAGGAAACGACTTAGTCTTTTTGACTAATGGTCGGTGACCATACTATTCTTAGGAGCCCGTGGAGATGGAGCACCAGCACGACGAGGAGACAGGACGTGAGGAGCAGATACCGCTACAGCAGGCTACTACCACTACTCTGCGTCCTCAGGTGGGACGAGTTCTGATGTACTAGTATAGCTTCCGCTTTTCTTTGAGAGAGAGAGTTGATTTGATGTACTGGGCATAAGCCCTTATTCCTCTTTTGTTTTGTACTCATTGTGGACTATATTTGTACTTTTCATTCCATACATATATATGATGTACTCTGTGACTTGTGGACTAGTAGAATTGTTGCATTGCTATACTTCTATTTCTCAAATGGCCTACAGGGTATATGATCGTAATAGCTGGCAGGATCGGCGTGTTGCGGTGTTGACTAACCCGTGCGTTAGTGCCACCGTAAGACGGCGGTTCTGGGCATAAGACCCGGTAGCCCTCCTTGGTAAGGGAGGGGGGGTCTTACACCACACGTCTTCTTTGTCCTTAGCCTGCCAACACACCTAGAAATAGGATGAGGGTAAAGATCCGACTACCCAAGTTGTTACTCTCATAGAATAGGTGGAAGCCTTAGGCACCCAGATTTGTTTGACTAAGCAGTATCCCGTCTTCTTACAAGTATGTGTTATGTGACAAAACTTATAATATTTGGCACACTTGATGAAAGAAGTTGACGGGTTTTTCAAAATTAATTTTGACCCTTTGCTGGAAGCTACAGGGACATGTGATTTATTATTTTAAACCTGAAAATTAACATTCCTGGAATGTTTCTTCTCGCCGGCGACAGTGGCTGTCGATGGGCGATAACATTCCGGAGAGTATCCAAGTCCGAAGTTTCCAGAACCATAGTACTGGTTTCCCAAAATCATATTTGGAGATTTTTGACCCACTCCAAATTTGTTAGTGGTCATTTCTAAATTTCAGACTTGTCCCCTTAGTACATTATTTTCGGCAACTATGGTGCCGTAACAATTAGCAAAGGACTTCTTGCTGCCTTCCACTTGAGATTGTGAGAATTTTAGAGATCTCTCTAAGGCCTCTTTCTCTTTTGTTAGAGTTTCAACCCGAGTCTGAGTCTTAGAGAGATCTTTCTCAAGTTCCACTATCTTTGTCAAAGATGGACAATCCTCTTGACAAGACGCTTTCTCTTTTCCAAGAATTTTTACTTCATTTTTTAGTTTTTTATTTTCTTTAACTAAAACTTTATTTTCAGTTTTGATCAACTTAATTTCATGCAGTTTTTTATCTAAATACTCGCAAGTACTTACAAATTCTGAAAATAAATCATCATAAGTTACAGGAGTTACCTCAGTGTCGCTCTGGACACTACTTCCTTCATCATAAGATGAAGCGCTCTTTCCCATCAAGCACATGTTGGCCTCCTCTTCAGTTTCTGACCCTGAACTGCTCGACTCCTCAGAAGTTGCTTCATCCCATGTTTCAGCCTTTAGAACATTCTTCTTATCTTTCTTTCTGTGCCGCTTCTCCTTCAGCTCTTTCAGATACTTTGGGCACTTGCTATTTATGTGACCAATCTTCCTGCAATGATAGCATTCAGGTGGTGGTCTATCTTCAACATCCTATTCTTCAGCTTGGGATTTTACTTTCCTATTCCCATATTCTTTCTTCTTGAAAAATCTCTTGAAAGAATTTCTTCTTTCAGGATTTCTCATAAATCTCCTGAATTTCTCCACAAACAAACTCTCTTCATCTTCATCATCACTTTCATCAGACTCGCTTTCCTTCTCCTTCTTGAACTTCAATGCCAAAGCTTTCTTTCTTGGCTCCAAGCTATATTCTTGTTGTTGAATCCTCAACTCTACTTCATGAGTTTTCAAGTTTCCTAAGAGATTCTCAATTTGGAGAGACTTTAGATTGTGTGACTTCGAGATGGCAGTCACTTTAGGATTAAACTTTGGGGGAAACGATCTAAGTATTTTCCTCACCAAATCTCCATTTGAGAAATTCTTCCCTATTGTTGACACCGGAATCCGGTCTCTCGTGGAGTTCGACCCTTGGGGAAGGGGTGGTCTCGCGCCTACTTCGCTCCTGCAAGAAAAACAACAAAGAAGGCAAGGTGAAACAGACCCAAGGGCTCGGCAGGGAGGTCCCACCACAAACCCGGAAGATCTCAGAGCGCTTCCCCTCCTTAGCCAGAAGCCGAGCTAAGGTACCCTCAGAAAACACTCGAAGAATGGGGCAGGAGAGCACAGGGAAGAACCTGCTTTCTGGGGTACCCCTTGGGTCCTATTTATAGCTTTTGAAATCCGGACTGCCAATAACCAATAGAACTGACCTGAAATTACCAGAAAACCCTTGGTTGGGTCTGCTAACAGCCAAACTCCGCTGTTTTGAAGGGCTATGGGCAGACAAGCGAGGGTAAAACAGTAAAAAGTACCTCAACCATCCAGGCGAGCTGGGGGGCTTTGGTCACATCAGCATTTTCTGCTCGCCTGCTATTGCCGAGCTCCACTGCGAGGGTGCGAGTTGTGTGTCGCTCGGCGAATGCCGAGCTCGGGGTCGCCGATCGTCGATCTCTGGTCGACGGGTGCCGAGCTTAGGCTCGCCCCCCTTTACTGCCGAACTCGCCCCCTTTACTGTCGAGCTCGCCTACTGTTCTCAGCCCGATTTGCCTGGCCTCTGGTGACCTTGCTCGCCGGACACGGGGTTGTACACAATCCCCGCTCTTTTCGAGCTTGTCAAAGCTCGGAAAAAAATATCCAACCCGAAGTGTGCGGCGAGCCCTGGTTGACGAGTTGGAGGGAATCTTCTGGTGGGGGTCACCTGCGGCTATATATATGTGCACCTGCCCAGCTCCCTGGCTCTTGCCATTCCTTCTGCTGCCTTGCCAAGATGCCTCTTCCCAAGGAGATCCAAGAGCGCATAGACCGAGCCCGCCAAGCCTCCGCGGCTCGCGTTGCCTCCCTGACGGTGGTCCTCGCGAAAGCTCCCCAATCCGATCTTACCGAGCCCAGTTCCAAGAAGTCAAAGCCATTCCCTGAAGCGGCCGAGCCCATTTTCAACGACCTGAGGGCCACCCTGGCTCGCGAGACCGGCTCTTCCACCCGAACCATTCTTGAGAAGGACATAGAGGTTGTCGTGGTTGGCGACGACCTGGACGGTCAACCAGATGGCGAGAGCTTCGTGCCGCGAGACCCCACGCCGCGAGGTGAGGCCGCGCTCGCCACCTCGTGATTCTCGGCGCCGGACAGCCATCCCCGGGATCCGCCGCTTCTCTTTGGGATCCTGCCTCTGAGCTCGCAGAGGCCAAATTCGCCAGCGGGCTCCCCCCCGTACTGCCCGGCGAAGGTATGCTTCCCTCCTCATCTTGCCGAGCTCGCCTGCCCGCCGAACTCGGCACATCATCTCTGAATTCCTAACCTTTTTAAGTGTTTTCCTGCAGGAGAGCGGATAATCCCCGTGAACCCCCCGTTTGCGGATCCGGGGCTCCATAACGACCCTCTTGCCACGCTCACTGCACCAAAATGTTGAAACTGGAATCCGGTCTCTCGTGGAGTTCGACCCTTGGGGAAGGGGTGGTCTCGCTCCTACTTCGCTCCTGTAAGAAAAACAACAAAGAAGGCAAGGTGAAACAGACCCAAGGGCTCGGCAGGGAGGTCCCACCATAAACCCGGAAGATCTCAGAGCGCTTCCCCTCATTAGCCAGAAGCCGAGCTAAGGTACCCTCAGAAAGCACTCGAAGAATGGGGCAGGAGAGCACAGGGAAGAACCTGCTTTCTGGGGTACCCCTTGGGTCCTATTTATAGCTTTTGAAATCCGGACTGCCAATAACCAAAAGAACTGACCTGAAATTACCAGAAAACCTTTGGTTGGGTCTGCTAACAGCCAAACTCCGCTGTTTTGAAGGGCTATGGGCAGACCATCGGGGGTAAAATAGTAAAAAGTACCTCAACCATCCAGGCGAGCTGGGGGGCTTTGGTCACCTCGGCATGTTCTGCTCGCCTGCTGTTGCCGAGCTCCACTGCGAGGGTGTGAGTTGTGTGTCGCTCGGCGAATACCGAGCTCGGGGTCGCCGATCGTCGATCTCTGGTCGACGGGTGCCGAGCTCAGGCTCGCCCCCCTTTACTGCCGAACTCGCCCCCTTTACTGCCGAGCTCGCCTACTGTTCTCAGCCCGATTTGTCTGGCCTCTGGTGACCTTGCTCGCCGGACACGGGGTTGTACACCTAGAATCCTCGATTCGTTTACTATCTTGCTAAACCTCGTGTACATGGAGTCTATATCTTCATCAACCTCCATCTTGAACTTCTCAAACTCCGATTCTAGCTGGAAAAACTTCGAGTCTTTTACCTGCGATGTACCTTCATGAGTAACTTCAAGAAGATGTAACATCCATCAAACAACTAGACCCCTAGGAGTGGTTTTGTCATGACTAGGTCATGACAAAACCCTTGGAAGCCCAAGAAGGCCAAGTAAACCTAGGGATATGGGTGAGACCACTATGGTCTGCACATAGTAAATTTCTGAACCCTTGTTTAAGATGATCATGGGGCTTCACCAAGACTCCCAGACCCCACCATGGTCTCACCAATCCATTGTGAAGTTCATTAGAGCCCTCAGGGTCCATTGAAGTCAACCCAGGGTGGCCAAGTTGACCTAGAACTACTTTAAGGTTAACCTAGAACCACTTTAGGCCTAAATTGGGCAATACGCCCTAACTAAGGGTAGTGTGCCCTATTAAAGCCCAACTAACCCTACCAGGAACTTCCTAGACCTAAAGTGGGATCAATGGGTCACTAAGGACCCATGGAGGGCAGTCAAAAGGGTTAAGTTCACCAAAGTCAACTCTAACCTTAATTGGGTCAACCTGACCTACATAGGGTCAATTGACCATTCCCTATACAAGTGGACCCTACCCAAGCCATCCTAACCCTAGAGTGAGGCCAATGGGTCACGAAGGACCCATTGGGGCCAACCAAAAAGGCTAAGTTCACCAGAGTCAACTCTAGCCCTAAAGTGGTCAAAGTGCCCTACCTAAGGGTCAAGTGACCTCCAAATGGCCAAGACAACCCTACCTAGGCCTTAGGAGAGGCCAATGGGTCACCAAGGACCCATAATGGGCAACCTAAAATACTAAATTGACCAAGGTCAACCCTAGTCAAGGTGTAGGTCAATCTAGCCTTAATGGGCTAACTCAAGCTCAAGCCCAACTCACTTGGGCTAACCTTGTTTTGGTGAATGAAATGGACATGTGGGCTGCCATTGGGTTATGTAGGAGCCAAATTTCATCTTGGTGTGTAGGAGAGAGAAAAAGCCACCTATGTAAGAGAGAGAAAGTGAAAGAAAGTAATGGAGGAAGACTTTGGGCCCCTCCTTCCCCAACCCCCATTCATTGCTCTAGGACATGGAAGGCAGCCCCAATTCGACCAGCTAGTTTTTGACTGGTTTGAACCAAGTTTCACCCCATACCTACCATGGCCGCCAACCTTGACTAAGGCCAATAATGGCAATGAAGCCTACAGCCACCTAACACCCCATTTCTTCCCCTTAAAAGCTTCACTAGACTCCAGGGATTCATTTCCACCACTTACCTGAAGGAGCCAAGCAGTTCCACTGTACAGTAGCAGAAATCGAGTGGCGCCACCTTCAAAATGGCTTCCCGGCGATCTTCCCGAGTTCAGGCCGCCAGCAAGGTCCTCCTCCACTCCTTCTTTCATGGATAGCTCATAACAATCACTAGGGCCAAGGTTCGGGCTCAATTGAGCCCGATCCAATTTGAAAATTTCATGGTTTCGGGCCAAAAAATATCTTGGTAGAACCGCCGGAATACGCCCCTCCGGCGGCTGTGCCACCGCTTGGCGACAGCCACCACCTCAACGGAGGTGTTGGTGGCGGTGGCCGGCCGGGGGGGGGGGGGGGGGGGGGGGGTCGCCGGATCGCCGGCAGCAGCGTCTGGAAGAGGCTCCAGGATGGTGGAATCGGGACTGTCGGCTGGTGCTTAAAGATGATGAGATGTCGTCCAAGGCGCACCAAGATTCGTGCAGGGAATGATAATATACTATATGATATAAATTTCTTATTATTTAATTATGTCACACATTTTGTATTTAATTGTTTTAATTTTTAAAAATACTTAGGTGCTATTTCATAAAATGTGGTCAACCTCAAAATTTTAGCCTGGAGAATCTAGTGTACATCAAAATTTGTTTGAACCAGTTTGGGTGCCTGGTTTGACAAGGGCACTCATTTTGGTGGGGTCTATACCTAGGGCTACGCAGAAATTAAAATGGATGCCCACCCTTCATCTCTGGTCCAAATGATTTGAAATTGTGGCAGAAAGTCACCCTAGACCATATCTAGGTCTTGCCTAAAAATGAGAATTTTTGGGGATAAGTTTTCTATAGTTTTGGTAAAAATTTAATAATATTTTATGAATTAATTATTGGGTCTAAATACCTCCAAATTCTCCCAAATTTTGGTAAGCGGTTCTTGGGGTCATTATTAGACTCTGTATAAAAGTTCATCCCATTTGGTGATGATTTGGTTGGGGTTTTAGTAAACCCTAGATTTGGCTAAAAGGGGCTAAATAGGTCAAAATGCCCCTTGTGGGTTTAAGTGGCCAAATCACCTCAACAGAGGCTGAAATTTGGGTCACCGGCTTGTTATGATAGTAAGCACCCCCACATGGATTATGGGGTGGATTGGAGTGGGTTTGCCCTAGGACTCAAGTTCAAACCCTAAGGTTGAACTTTGGGGGTTTGTGAAGGACATAGGGTGATATTTTCTTGAATGGACTTGAGGTTTAGTCCATGTAATCCTAGGAGGTTGAAATGCCCTTGGAAGGGATTGGGCAATAGTTGGACACATACACCCCACTTAAACCGCTAAATAAATATTTAGGTCTTTATACCCCAGGAATTAATTGGTGGGTCATATGACCATGATTCTTGATGAAAATTTGGTAAAACTATTTTTATAGTGTTAGTCATCCCTGGAAATTTTGTTATGAATTTTAAGTCAATAAAAACAGTACTTCATTCACAACCCTTCAAATTGCACTATCTACTTAGGAATTTATTTTGAATTAACTACTCATTGAAATCTGGTGAAATTTGGTCAACGAACATTTGTTGTGATTATAAAGCTCTGTAAATATTTATAGAAGTTTTGGATACATATTTGCAGTACCTACTTCACAAGATCAATAACTTGGAAAATTGTGAAATAATTTGTTTAGAGCCCATTACTTGTAAATAAATTATGAAACTTGACTTAGAGCATTTAAATGTCCTGGGAATCATTCTTGAAATTTCTCATAATTTTTGGAAATATGTTTGCTGCACTTGCCTCTTAAAATTGATAAAAATAGTTTATATTCAAAAATTGATTTAGAGGCTTAACCTTACTGGAAAATTGGGATACTTTGGATTCTATGTTTAATAACCATCTTGAATTTATCATAAATTTGGTAGAGCATTTTCCTATATGCAATTGGTACTTCATGTTCAAACTTGGGTTTTTGGATGACTAGAATAATTAAATAAAATATCAGATAAATAGGAAAAATTATGAAATTCTGCTGTTAGGCTAAAAAGGTCATGACAGCCCTCTAATAATTATTATAGGGGTACTGGATGAATATTTTGAGTACCTCCCATATTACACATCATATGGCTTAAGTGGTCTGCATTTAGTAAAACTGCAGGAATTAAGTTGGAGTATGATTTTGGGCACATGAGTTGGGGTTAGTTCTTTGCTGGGTTGGATGAATAGAAATGAGTTCATCGTTGGAAGTTGGGATGAGTAGGGTGTTGGATTGGCTAGTGTTAAGTGTGCTCGGGGTCGACGAAATATCGTCTTCCCCGTAGGAGAGGAAGTGGCAATTACACTAGGGTTAGATCCAATACAACATTTAAGGGACTAGGAGTTGGGTATTAACCAATAATAGTAAGTGCCTTGCGAAAGGGAGCTTTGGGCGTAATCCCGTCATAGTTCCTATTGCCCTCGAGAGCCCTTCACGGGAAATACCTGGGGCAGTCCTATGCTAAACCTAAACTGTAGGCAAAATTGGAATGCAAGAGTAAGTGGTAAAACTAGGGTTTCACCTTCACACACCTCGATGTCTCGGGGAGATTGGTTGGGTCACTCGGGTAGTAGGACCAGTGGTTTTGGTGATGGGCAGGTTAGCCCGGCGAGCTTTGGCTCGTTAATGGTTTGTGATGGGTAGGTTGGCCCGGCGAGCTTTGGCTCGGTTGTTGTTTATGACGGACGAGATGGTCCGGGGAGTTTTGCCTTGGTATCTGATACATAAGGTTGCATGTGCATAAAGTATAAGGTGGTGGAGAGTCGATGCACCGACGTCAACACGTTTACTCGGCGAGTGTGGTTTAGCACTTGGCCAAATAAAGTCCGGTGCGCTAGCCGACAAGAGTACGCAGGAGCTCCGCTTTGTGCACCAGCGTTAAGGCGTACGATAGGTCTGACTGGTAGTGCAATTACCGGCTTAGAGGTGGGCGAGGTCCAACCCACCGCTTCCGTTTGCCACTACGGAGGTATCCTGGGAATTTCGGCTCCAAAAAGGGGGAACTAAAAGTTTGTGTACACAGATTCGAGTGGGTGAGTTGAACTTGCATGTTCACATCATGGCATAATTATATTTCATAGCATAATCATTGCATATAACCCAACACCTATTGTATAAGTGGTATGAGACGCTTAAACATTAGGCCCTGCAAAACGACCCCTTGGTTTATAAGTTCGTGCGAGCGTGCTTATAAGTTAAGGTTTTTATTCAGTATTATATATATATATATATATATATATATATATATATATATATATATATATATATATATATATATATATATATATATATATGCTTGCTTGAAAACCGACACCCTATCGTACAAATCGGTATGGGACTTTTTATACGATAGGAGCCCTGCAAAAGATCTCTTAGCTTATGGGTTTTCATATACGTTAAGGTTACTTTCTTATTCAGCTTTCATACCTTTGTTGATGTCTTATACACTATAGAAATGCTAGATTAGTTCCGTCGTCATCTGTTTAATTGTTATTCTCCACTTTCATGTCCTCTCCTTTCCTTCTCCCCGCTCGGTGCCTAGGAGCCATGGGGGAAGGGGTGGGGGATGATAGAACTTAGTATTTTAGACTAACAGTTTTTGAACCACATCATTTTAGGGGACCATGGAGCCCAGCATGGAGGAGCAGCCCCGGAGGTCAGCATGCTTGGAGATCAGACAGTCTAGTACCGGTGTTCAGACGACAGGGACTGTGAGTCCTGATCACTAGTAGATATATTACTTTGCTTCCGCGATGAGAGATTTGTAATGAGGACTTGATGTACTGGGCATGAGCCCCAAGATTTTAGTATTTCATTATATCTATGGACACTCACATCATGGAGTTTATTTACTATTTATGTGATTTCTATGGACTTCCCTTTATTATTTTGCTACAGTTGTGATCGATTTGGCTGGCAGGATCGGCGTTTTGTAGTGATGATCTTCCCGGGTGCGAAGATGTCACCGCAAAGCGGCGGTTCTGGGCCTAAGACCCCGATGTTTTAAAAGAAAAAAAGGGGGTGTTACAGAAGATTCCAAATATCATATGAAGTATCACATGCACAAACACGGTTAAATTCAGTCCTATCTAATGCACAAAATAAAGCGTTCATTGCCTTAGCATTATTTTTACAACAAAGCTTATCAGCTTCTTCCGATTGGTCCTAGGGTTTCTCCATAGAGACACTTCCTACAACACTAATAAGGGCAGTGTAGCATGTTTCTACCATGCCCCAAACATCAATATCTAGTGCTATAAGAAAGCATCGCATTCGAGCTTTCCAATAGTTGTAGTCAGTGCCCGTGAGTAAGGGAGCTCTACTAATACCTTGCCCCTCAGAAAATGTGTTCGTGTTTTGTGCCATTACTCCCGGTGGTGAAACCGTTTTTGGAGTAACCTACTCTGATACCAAGTGTTGGATCTTACGGCGCCCTTAGAGGGGGGGGGGGGTGAATAATGGTACTTTTTAATTTTTCTTAAACAACCTAAGCAACCTTTACAAAATGAATAACAACAAAGTAATGGAAGAGTGCAAACGAATACTAGCTTGAAACAATAATGATATATTTCAAAAGAGTTAAATTTCGTACAAATTGTCTCTATAGAGCTAGAGACAAAGGCTCATGAAATAAATAATTTTCTAGTGTATTCGCCGGTTCTTCTACCAAGAACCGGCAGGCTAGAGCGTATATCTCCCTAGATCTTGCTACTAGCCTCCCCCTAGATCTAACCACGATCTAGACGCTGCACATAAGGCAACGATTTCTCCGTAAGCCACACATGGACTTGGACGCCACTCACAAGACGGCGATTTTCCCCTAAGCCACACAAGGACCTAGACTCTATGCACAAGGCGGCGATTTCCCTTCCAATTACAATGAGAAAATAAATGAAAAATAACAAAAACAAATTGAGCACTTTAGGCTAGACACTCCCTTCAAACAAAGCGCTGAAGATGCCGATGAATCCTTACAAGAGATGCTTTGAATGCTTCGCACGTGCCGTCAAGCTTCCGCGCTATTTGGCCTTCCTAGGAGTATGGAGTATCTCTGAGTTCTGGAGCTCTCTGGAACGTCTTTAAAGGTAAGTGCACTCCAGGTAATGAAATTCGTAACTTTCTCAGAAAATGAGAGACTTTTATATGCTGGCGCTACCCGTTGCCACGTGTCCCACGAACACCTCATTTTCGCATCGCACAAACGTTGAGCACTGAATCGTGCACTATCGCAGCGCGATACCGGATATCGCCATCTGGCGATAGCGAAATAACGGTGGCCACGATTTCGTCGAGCGTCGGGCGGAAATGCGTCGAGTGGCGTTATCGCCTGTGGCAATACCCACTATCGCCTGGCGATATCTCCAAGCCATGATTTTGTCGAGCATCGAGCGGAATTGCATCGAGTGTCGAGTGATGTGGGGCGCTATCTGTTGGGTATTGTATCCACAATTACCTGGATTTGAGGAAGCCACCTGTCAAGCTAAGATGAATTCACAATGTATTTGATGAAACCTCTTAAGTTGTGCTTGCAGTTATTCCACGCTAAGTGCACACCAATGTCAGGGTGTAGTAGGTCAATATACACAGGTCTGTACGACGTAATCCCTCGTTGAGCAGATCAGTGTGTTGGCCTACGTGTACTCTCTCTATTGGAGTGCACTTACTTTCAAGTACAGGGCTGTAACTATGCAAGAGCAGACAAGGAGCAAGGATGGGTCAAGGAGCAGCTCTTGGGTGGAAAGACGAAAAATCGTCTAAGTATAATTCGACGAGAATCACCAAGAGATTCTCGCCGATTCGGCGAGAATCACTAGTGATTCTCGCCGAATCGTCGAGAATCATTAGTGATTCTCGCCGATGCTATCCGGCTACCTCAAAGCGGTGCTAAGTAAGATTCGGCGAGAATCACTAGTGATTCTCGCCGAACCCATCGTTGAGCAGATCATGGCCAAGTAATATTCGTCGAGAATCAACAAGTGATTCGGCGAGAATCATCAAGTGATTCTGCGAGAATCACTAGTGATTCTCGACGAATCGTCGAGAATCACTAACTGATTCTCGCCGATTCGTCGAGAATCACCTTCGATTCTCGCCGATTTTGACTTGGCAATTTTTCTGGAAACAGCTGGACCGGATTCTGCCTCTGGCACTGTGTTGAACCGGAACTAGGGTTTCCTTCAGGTGGGACCCACAACGGTCATATTGAAGTTGTCTACAGTATAATTACAGAGTATTTTTGAACAGTAAAGAGAACACGGAGAAAAAGACGAAACACGGGCCGCGACGTAACCTAGATCGCGAGTTTTGCTCCGCCGCCGCCGTCGCCGCTTGAGAGAGTTGATCGCCGGTCTTGATCGTGGTTTCTTCCAGATCTCCGGTCGATAGAAGCTTAGCCAAGCTTAGCGTCTCATGTGACTAACCGGAGATCTCTTGTCTCTTGATTTGTTGATCGGGAAATCCTTCCCAGTCTGAATCGATCGAGACGACTGATCCTAGTGTGACCGTTGGTAGACCTAGCTAGCTTCGCTACGAAGTTTGGATCTCCAAAGTACAGCAGCCGCACATCGTCGTCGCCGCCGATCCCGTGAACCTAGCCGCCGCCCATCTTGCCGCCGCCGGTTCCGGGGAGATCCTCTCCAAGAGAGATCTAGGGTTGTGGTCTCTTTGTGGACTTCAAGAACACGTCGTCAACAAAGAGGGACACCTTAGTCTCCAAACGTAGTTTGTATCTTTTGTACATTCTAGTTTTACTTTTGTTATAAAGGAACGTAGGTTCCTAGTTGTAAGGGTTGGGTGCAACCCGTGTTGTGGGAGTGTTGACTCCTACGTGTGGAAGGGTTCCTTCCGATAGTGCAGGGATTGGATTTCAATCCTGTTGGTGAAGAGACCGAGTCGTCCCTTGTTGGGAGATAGGTCGAAGGGGGAAAGTGGATGTACCCAAATCGGGGAACCACTATAAATAGCTTGTGTATTCTGTGTGCTGTGCTGTTTATTTTTATTGTCCAGGTACAATCTTAAATTCCTCAAAAACGCTGCACGTCACCTATTCCCCCCCCCCATAGGTGAAGATAGTTGACACTAGGTGGACTTTCAAGTGGTATCAAAGCGAGGTTACTCATCAAAAAGGTTTACACCTTGAGTAGAATCCTGCCACCAGTGTCAGAAGCATGGAGCTGGATCATGAGATATCGCCACTAAGACTCCCCACATGCACAAAGGAGTTTTATCCAGTCTAGAGGATGAGAGTGTCGTATCACTTGGATGCAATCGATCCTCGAGCATCTTTCATCCTGGAAGAGGGTCCTTTTATTCCTATGAAGACCTCCGACTCTGGAAAGAATATCCAAGTGCCCAAGTGCATTGCTGAGATGTCGGAAATGGAACTTTCATTATTTAATTTGGACAAGAGGATTCGTCAAATTATCATGGATATCTGGTCTGGAGCTTCTCGCTCTAGATTGGAAAAATGTGGGTCGGCTAAATCTATGTGGGTGATGATCTCAGAGCTGATGGGGGGTCAGAGAAAGCTGGAATATGCTGTCAACCAGAGGATGAAGCCTATGTGGGGGTCCTCACCTCTGAAGATGAAGGCAAGGATCTATCGGACATCATCAGAGCTCCAGTGTCCGTGTCAGAGACTGAAGAGTCCAGTGAGGAAAGCAGCTCTGATGAGGATGACACAACGGTCACTGGCTCTAATGACAATAACACTGAAGAGCAGGTAACTTCTTCATCCTGCCCCGTCTCTCATGAAATTTCTGAAGACAGGAACTGCTTTCCTTCAGAAAATTCTGATTCTCTGAAGAGAGCCCTTCAAAAGAGCAACCTACTTGTTAAAGAACAAGCTCAGGAGATTGCTCGGCTGAAGATCTTGTTGGTTCTCCAATTGGCATCCAACAAGGTCAAGGACACTAAAATCTCTGATCTAGAGAGTAGTCTAGAGACTGAGAAAAGGATAGTATCAAACTTTTCCAAGGTTGATGCTATAAAGAGAAAGCAAGAAAATGGGTGGATCTCCCGGATTATCAATTCGTGGAGAAATGGGGAAACGGTATTCCGACCCCCCACTCCAAGCAGGAAGGCAACTCATCATGCCTTCAGGTATGATCACAGGAATAATCGTGGTCACTGCAAGGGTGATCTGTCCTCATGTGGAGACACCCGTAGTGCAAGGGCCGTCGTGGCCACCCATGAGAGAATACCTAAGTCTCATTCTGAGCCCTTTGTATTCACTGCCACTGCCTCAACTCGGTGTGAATCTGCATGTACCAGCTCACAGAACACTTCTCACCACCCGAGGACACAGGACAGGGAGGTTAGAAGTCATGGTGTAAGTTTTCATGGGGCCTCAGGAAGGGGGATGCCTGAAAGGAAGGCACCATCTCCCCGGCCTCATGACGCTCGCAACATACATTCCTTCCACCCTTCCACGTGTCACGGTGGAAGAGGAAATTTTGTGAGGAGATCATGCCCTATCCCGTTTAGACCTAGGACCGTGACTACCTCAGTCACTAGATCAGGTCAGAAACGGCGATACAACATTCACCCGTATTGGTGCTGTGGTAAAGTGGGACACTTTGCCATAGACTGTTGGCACAACCCCTCTATGTCAAGGGCAAGGGCCTATCCACATTTTCTGGGCAGAGGTAGTCTTCCTGACAGGTTTTCTAAAGGAAGACAGTCGAGTGCTTATGATAACAGGAACCTAGGACCCAATATGTATTGGGTTCCTAAGGTAAAGTAACTCTTTCTTGCAGGGTGGTCTAGGTTCCCGTAAATATGATGGGAACTAGACAGTTGATGGCTCAAGACTAAATTGGAACAAGCGTCTGGAATACTAGATGTGATATCTTCATGGGCATACTCACATTGAGCTCCTAATATGTTTTACCTGAGGGACTAAATGATAACTCTCATAATCCCAGGTACTTTTGATCAGTTCCAGGACTTGAGTCATATTGTATCCACATTTACATATATCTATATATATATTTATACTTATACTTACACTTATATGTGTGTACATCTAAGGATATGTTAACACGGTAAACATAAACCATAGATACAACAATGAAGACCTATCGGAAATTCCACTGGTAGACTCGAGATCTAACATCTACTGAAAACTAGGGAGGATTGTCATCAATAAATGTATGGAAAAGCCAGTTCAAACCCTAATAGCTTGGCTTTAAGGAGTATTTATATGTTTAGAAGATTTTGAAATCGACTTAGACAAACTCGAAATCCGCTTAACCCGAAGCCTTCCGCCAAACACACGAAAACCGTTAGAATCCCCTTAACTCGTCGATCCTTCATACATGGGCATATTATATATTTAGAATTCTCGCCTGGTATTTAGAATTCCCGCCGACCCTTCACATTCCGTAGGAATCCCGCCGAAGGACCTTCTCCGCAGGAAACTCGCCGAATCCCGCAAGGTTCTCGCCGATTCACCGAAGGTTTCCCGCAAGCTTCTCACCGAAGGTCTTCCGCCGACTCTTCCCCTTCCGTCGACATCCCGCAGGACGCTCACCGAAGATCTCTCGCAGGAAGCTCACCGAAGGTTTCTCGCCGTTTCATCCCCCAAGACTTCCCTTCTGTCGATATCCCGTCTCCCGATCTTGCCGATTCTTCCTTCCAGGAATTTCTCCGCGTGCACTCATCGGGTGTCCATCGTCTTCATCGACCTAACTCACCGTCTACGCCTTTAGGTAACCACCCCCTCACCCTTACTTGGACTTGATCACTAGTGTCGCTTCCTTTTTGATTTTTGATTAAGCGTAGAGTAGGGCTTTCCTCCCTAGATTTGCGATGGCTCCAAGGACAACCGCTGGGCTGGTCACTGGATGCGAGCTGGTTCGCACCGGGTTCTCTCATGCCTCAGATGAATTCAGGAACATCATCCTTATGCTAGAGGAGGCTGGACTCTCATTCGTACTAGAGCATCCCTGTAAAATCCTGGACAAGGAGGTGCTGGAGTTCTTTGCCACCGCAAAACTCCGGAATGACGACTCTCTTATCAAAAGCAAGGTTGCCGGGGCAAAGATCAAGATGTCTGCCAGCAAGCTGACCCGCTTCCTGCAGCTCTCTAGCTCGGAGCATGAGGATTATCTTGAGGAAGAAGACAAAACCCGGACTCTATTATTCTGTGGTCTCTCTCGAGGAACTCGGTCGATAAAACGAAAGGATATGAATGAAGAAGGGGAAACTTCTGTCAGACATAGTTGGGAAGGTACTCATATGCAAACCGGGTTCTCATGACCACATCTCTGCGGATATGTTCAAGATCCTGGTCTCAATTGTCTACAGAAAAGGATTCAACTGGGGAGCATTGCTCTTTGAGAAGATAAAGGACACCCTGAGATCTCCTAGCTTTGGACGAATCATCAGTCTGTATCTCAATCAGTTGAATGGAGATAAGTATGACATGAGTAAAGGTGTTCCTCTCCATTACTTAAAGAAAATGGACTCGAGTGTTTTTGACAGATGGGAGAGGCGTATTGGGCAGGCTGCCGTGGCAGAACAACAAGAAGCATCTCCAGCCGAGGACGACACTGTGGCTGATTCCTTAGTTATCCCCAGTGAAATTCCTGATGCTTTGACTGCAGGAACTGAGGGGGAGCCTCTACCCACTAATGCTAATATCGTATCTGACATCTCCCAGATAGCCAGAGATGCAGTGGCGGCTATACAAGAAGAAAGTGATGCTGTAGAGGAGACTGCTGACGAAAGGTTGGAAGATGATGCTGCTGAGAATGATCTCATGGATGACGAAGGTGAGGTAGAAGGCAATGGGGACAGGAAGCATTGGAGACTCAGGATATCACTGAAGTTCCATCTGACAAGCACGCTCCTGAGTTCGTCCCTGAGAACATTGGTGCAACAATGGAGGGGGAGTCTGAGAAATCTACAGAGGCCGCAAGCATTCCCCCCTTAGAGACTGTGCTCGTGTCCAGCTCTACAGGTGCATCAGCTGAACCGCAAGGCCAAGGAGTGCCTCAGAATCTTCCACTACGAGATGATATAGCCACTCACACCGTGAATGTCATTCAGGGTATAGTGGATGAGCTTAAGGCATCTTTTGAGGAAGCTCAAAATACAATGTTGAAAAGGATTAAGAAATCTGAAAATCTCATGCTCAAGAACATGGTGGAGATAAATCACAAACTGGACGTGATGGAAAAGAAGTTTGAAGATAAGTGTACTGCGGCCGGCCAAGCTGTCACTCTTCTTATGGAGGGATTAAAAAGGAACACTGATACTCTCACAATCGTAAATCAGAATGCTCATGTCGTAGCAAATAACATTCAAAAGTTTGATGGCAATATGGTAACTCTCAACACCAATCAACAAGCCTTGGTCACTAAATTCTCCAGGACTACAAAGCATATTGATGACTCACTGCACTCCTATGCAAATTCCATCGCAGTCGAAGCCAAAAAGGGGGAGAAAGAATATATAGCTAAGATGGCTGAGCTTCGGGAAGTCATGATCAACAACTTTGAGCAGTCAAACAAATATGTGTATGACAGTTGCTGGTGGATGCTCCGACAAGCGTTAGGCGTTAATATCCCTGAAAATCCCCAGGGTGCTCCTGCTCCTGAAGATAATACTGTGGCTGATGAGGGCTCCAGTGTTGAAGAAGTTCCTATAAGTGAAGCTGATGTTCATAGGGCTGCTAGGGCCTCCTCTAAGGCAAAACTGATGGCAATGTTTGATCAAGGAGCCCTAGCAAAAGCCAGGGACAAGAGGAAATCGCAAGAAGGGACATCAAAGGAAACACAAGCTCAAAAGAGAATCAGACTGAAGGAGGAGGAAGTAAGAAACGAAAAGTGGAGTCCAGTATCCAAGAGTATCATATTGGACACATTCTGGCTACAGGAACAAGGGGAAATCAATCGAAACGATGTATACAACCAGTATGAGTGGGAGATGCACAAGACGTATGAAGCCAAACGTAACATCTTTTTCAGGACCAGCACTGCGGCAGATAAAGCTCCTCCACCCAGATATTATCCCAAGCCCAAGGAGTATGTGGAAAGGCAAAGAAAGAAGTATTTGGCTCAGAATCATAAGGACGACCTAGCCAAAAATCCATAGACAGAAACTCATAGATTATCATTGTCTCTTGAACATTTTTATCCTATCTTATTGATATATGAACAATCTTGATTATTTATATATATATATATATATATATATATATATATATATATATATATATATATATATATATATATATATATATATATATATATATATATGTATATGAATTTATGAATGACTCAAGTCTTGATCTGTTTGCCTATATTCTCTTGTGCTGCATAATTAAATTCTGAATGTTGTTTATATTATCTGGTTGGTGTTATTCATCTTAGCTAGTAGGATTTTGGCTTCGTCAAATAGGGGGAGATTGTTGGGTATTGTATCCACAATTACCTGGATTTGAGGAAGCCACCTGTCAAGGTAAGATGAATTCACAATGTATTTTATGAAACCTCTTAAGTTGTGCTTGCAGTTATTCCACGCTAAGTGCACACCAATGTCAGGGTGCAGTAGGTCAATATACACGGGTCTGTACGACGTAATCCCTCGTTGAGCAGATCAGTGTGTTGGCCTACGTGTACTCTCTCTATTGGAGTGCACTTACTTTCAAGTACAGGGCTGTAACTATGCAAGAGCAGACAAGGAGCAAGGATGGGTCAAGGAGCAGCTCTTGGGTGGAAAGACGAAAAATCGTCTGAGTATAATTCGACGAGAATCACCAAGCGATTCTCGCCGAATCGTCGAGAATCATTAGTGATTCTCGCCGACGCTATCCGGCTACCTCAAAGCGGTGCTAAGTAAGATTCAGCGAGAATCACTAGTGATTCTCGCCGAACCCATCGTTGAGCAGATCATGGCCAAGTAATATTCGTCGAGAATCAACAAGTGATTCGGCGAGAATCATCAAGTGATTCGGCGAGAATCACTAGTGATTCTCGACGAATCGTCTAGAATCACTAACTGATTCTCGCCGATTCGTCGAGAATTACCTTCGATTCTCGCCGATTTTGACTTGGCAATTTTTCTGGAAACATCTGGACAGGATTCTGCCTCTGGCACTGTGTTGAACCGGAACTAGGGTTTCCTTCAGGTGGGACCCACAACGGTCATATTGAAGTTGTCTACAGTATAAATACAGAGTATTTTTGAACAGTAAAGAGAACACGGAGAAAAAGACGAAACACAGGCCGCGACGTAACCTAGATCGCGAGTTCCGCTCCGCCGCCGCCATCGCCGCTTGAGAGAGTTGATCGCCGGTCTTGATCGTGGTTTCTTCCAGATCTCCGGTCGATAGAAGCTTAGCCAAGCTTAGCGTCTCCGTGACTAAACGGAGATCTCTTGTCTCTTGATTTGTTGATCGGGAAATCCTTCCCCGTCCGAATAGATCGAGATGACTGATCCTAGTGTGACCGTTGGTAGACCTAGCTAGCTTTGCTACGAAGTTTGGATCTCCAAAGTACAGCAGCCGCACATCGTCGTCGCCGCCGATCCCGTGAACCTAGCCGCCGCCCATCTTGCCGCCGCCGGTTCCGGGGAGATCCTCTCCAAGAGAGATCTAGGGTTGTGGACTCTTTGTGGACTTCAAGAACACGTCGTAAACAAAGAGGGACACCTTAGTATCCAAACGTAGTTTGTATCTTTTGTACATTCTAGTTTTACTTTTGTTGTAAAGGAACGTAGGTTCCTTGTTGTAAGGGTTGGGTGCAACCCGTGTTGTGGGAGTGTTGACTCCTACGTGTGGAAGGGTTCCTTCCGATAGTGCAGGGATTGGATTTCAATCCTGTTGGTGAAGAGACCGAGTCGTCCCTTGTTGGGAGATAGGTCGAAGGGGGAAAGTGGATGTACCCAAATCGGGGAACCACTATAAATAGCTTGTGTATTCTGTGTGCTGTGGTATTTATTTTTATTGTGCAGGTACAATCTTAAATTCCGCAAAAACGATGCACGTCACCTATTCCCCCCCCCCCCCATAGGTGAAGATAATTGACACTAGGTGGACTTTCACTATCGCCTGTTGGCGATACCCACTATCGCCTGGTGATATCGCCCGAGCTCTATTCTGATCCGATTCATCATAAAAAAGATATGAGATATTAACCTGTGTTACCTGCACACCAATAACATCCAAATATCAAATACAAACAAGATTTGTTATTAGCAAACTAGGAAGAGTGGAATACATGCTCCAACAGCTTTAACTTCTTGAAGCAGGGGAGGAGTTTTTCAGGAGGTGGCCGCCCAGTGGAGTGGCTCAGCACTTCAAATTTGGCGAAATCGAAATTGCCCATTATGGCCATTCATGGACATTGGAGTTACACCCTTCCCCTTCCCCAATTGAGAATCTTAAAAGCATCACCAGGCAGAGGGGAGAAGGTTACAACCTTCACCTGGAGGATTCAAGGCGTTTGAATGTGCTGTTGCAGAAACCCGATCGCCGCCACCACCGCCATGGCAACAAGGAGATCAGCTCGTCTCCAGCCCTCCCAACAGGTCCTCCTTCTTTCCTTCTTCCATGGATAAATCGTAGCAACTCTAAGGGCCAAGGTTCGGGCTCAATTGAGCCCGATCGGGAGAGCTTTTCTCCACATTTTCCGCAAAAACTTACCTATCAGGTTCGCCGGAATAGGCTTCTACGGCGGCTGTGCCGCCGCCTGGCGTTAGCCAGCACCTCAACAGAGGTGGTGGTGGCGGTGGCCGGCCAGGGAGGTGGACGGTGGTGGCGTTTGGAATCTGCTCTAGGCGGGTTGAATCATAGTCGTTGGCGCGCGGGGACGATGATGGGATGTCGTCCAATTTTGCACAAGAATCGGCAGAGAATAAATTAAACTATATGTTATGGTGTATGTTTATTTCATTTCTGTCACACATAATATATTTAATGTTTTTAATTATTAAAAATATCTAGATGCTAATTAAGAGAAAATGGTCAACATATAAATTGTAACCCTGTGGGTCTAAGTTAATTCAAAATTGGTTTGAACCAATCTGGGGGCCTGGTTTGACCAGGGCACGCATTTTGGTGGGGTCTATACCTAGGGCTAGACAGAAATTAAAATGCCTCCCTACACTTCATCCCTTGCCCAAATAACTTGAAATTTGGACATGGAGTCACCCTAGTCCATATCTCGGTCATGCCCAAAAATGAGATTTGTTGGGGACAATGTTTCTATAGGTTTGGAAATTATTTAATTTCTCTAAGGTAAATTAATTTAGGGACCAAATGACCTCCCAACTCACCCAATTTTTGGTGAGTGGTGCTTGGGGTCATTATAAGGCTCTAGTTAAAATGTAATCTCATTTGGAGATGGTTTGAGTTGAAATGCAAACCCTAGCCTTGCCATAATAAGGGTATTTTGGTCAAAAGTAAACTTTGGGTTTTGAGTGGCCAAATCACCTTAACAGAGGTTTAAATTGGGGCCACTGACTTGGAATGTCTTTAAACACCTCCCCATGGAAGATAGGGTAGATTGGAATAGATTTGCCCTAATACCTAAGACCAAACCCTAAGGAAGGGCTTCTGTGTCTTGTGAAGGGCATGAGGCTAAAGGATCTTGTATGGACTTGAAATTTGGTAGGGAGGGTACTAGGGTAGCTAAAGCCCTCTTGTAAAAATCTTAGGGGATTTGGGAAAGGGTAGGCCCCACAAAACCCTAACCCTAGTTTAGGGCACAAACTTAGTAATGCTAGAATATGTTAGTAAAACTCCTTGAAAAATAATGAGATTTGGGTTGTGCGGTCATAAGGATAGATTGAACCTCTGGTAATTTAATTGAGAATTTTGGGACATTAATTTTAGTTCTTCCTTTATAAATGCATGAGTTAGCCCTACTTATTTATCTGATTATTGGGATCCCTCTGCCCATTGGAAGGTCATGAAAATTAGGTAGAGGGAGTTTTAGACCTCATTGCTTATGTATGAATTTTATTAGAATTTTGAATACATATTTGTAGTACCTACTTCATAAGCTCATTAACTTGGAAAATTGTTCAATAAATTGTTTAGAGCTCAATACTTTCTAATAAATTATGAAACTTGACCTCGAGCATTTATATGTCCTTACAATTATTCTTGAATTTTCTCATAATTTTGGAAATAATTGCTGCACATGCCTTTTAAAATTTATAAAAATTAGTTATGTTCAAAATTAGAATTAGAGGCTAAACCTTACTGAAAAATTGGGAGACTTTGGATTTTTTGTTAAATAGTCATATTGAATTTATCATAAATTTTGTGGGGCATTTGCTAGTATGAAATTGGTACTTCATGTTCAACTTGGGGTTTCTGGATTACTAGAATAATTAAATAAATTACCAGCGAAATTAGGAAAATTATGAAATTTTGGAATTAGGTTAAAAAGGTCATGACAACCCTCTATTAATTATTATAGGGATACTGGATGAATATTTTGAGTACCTCTCATTTTACACTTCATATAGCTTAGGTTGGTTTACATTTAGTAAAACTGCAGAAATTATGTCGGAATATGAATTTGGGCAGATGAGTTGGGGTTAGAGATTTTGTTGGCTTAGATAAATAAAAATGAGTTCATCATTGGAAGATAGGATGAGTAGATTGTTGGATTAGCTAGTGTTAAGTGGTGCTCGGGATAGACGAAAGATCGTCTTTCCCCGTGGGGAGGGAGTGTCAAATACTCTAGGGTTAGATACAATACAACAAGTTAGGGTTTGGGAAATTTGATAGAAACCAATAATAGTAAGCGCCTTGCAAAAGGGAGCTTTGTTAGTAATCCCATCGTAGTTCCTAGTACCTTCGAGAGCCCTTCATGGGGAATACCTTGGGCAGTCGCGGGATAACCTAAACTATAGGTAAAACAATGTTGTAAGAGTAACTAGTGTAACTAGGGGTTCACTTTAACTCACCTTAATATCTCGGGATGTTAGGTTGGGTCACTCGTGCAGTAGGCTCGGTGGATTTTGTGATGGGCAAGTTGGCCGGCGGGCTTTGGCTCGGTTGATGTTTGTGATCGGCAGTTTGGCCCGGCGAGCTTTGGCTCGGTTGTTGTTTATGACGGATGGGTTGGTCCAAGGAGCTTTAGCTCGGTGGTTATACATCAAGGTTTCATGTGCATACAGTATAAGGTGGTGGGTCTTCGGTATTGGAGAGTCGATGCACCGACGCCAATACGTTGACTCGGCTAGTGTGGTTTAGCACTTGGCCAATTAAAGTCCGGTGCACCAGCTGGCAAGAGTATGCAGGAGCTCTTGCTTAGTGCACCAGTGTCGAGGCATATGATAGGTCTGATTGGTAGTGTAATTACCGGTTTAGAGGTGGGCGAGGCCCAACCCACCGCTTTTGTTTGCCACTACGGAGGTATTCTGGGAGGTTCGGCTCCAGAAAGGGGGAACTAAAGGTCTGTGTACACTGAGTCGAGTGGGTGAGTTGCACTTGCATGTTCATATCATGGAATAAATGTATTTCATAGCATAATCATTGCATATAACCCGACACATATTGCATAAGTTGTATGGGACGCTTATACAATAGGCCCTCCAAAACGACCCCTTGGTTTATAAGTTCGTGCGAGCGCGCTTATAAGTTAAGGTTTTATTTCAGTGAATATAAATGTAGGATTGCTAGAAAACCGACACCCTATCGTATAAATTGGTATGGGACTTTTTATACGATAAGAGCCCTGCAAAAGATCCCTTGGCTTATGTGTTTTCACATAAGTTAAGGTTACTTTTCTTGTTCTATCTTTTTACCTTCATTCTATCTTGTATAGTATAGAACTGCTAGTTTAGTTTCACCGCCATCTGCTTATTTGTTATTCTCCACCTTCATGTCCTCTCCTTTCCTCCTCCCCGCTTGGTGCCTAGGAGCCATGGGGGAAGGGACAGGGGATGATAGGACTTAGACTTTTAGACTAACGGTTTTCAAACCACATCATTTTAGGGGACCGTGGAGCCCAGCATGGAGGAGCAGCCCCAGAGGTCGGCACAATTGAAGATGGGTGTTGAAATTTGTGAAGTGGAAGTGGGTGATGGACATGCCAGGCGGTCTAAGCGGCCCGTACAGACTGAGTATGCGGCTTGGCCGGACTCCTGGTGCGGCCTGATGACCATATGTTGGCTTGGCTGTTGAAGAGCAGCTTGTGCGGCCTGAGCGGTCTGAGTCCGCGGCCTGGGCGGACTCCTGGTGCGGCCTGGGTGTTGGCTGTCTTGTTGACTTGGCTGTTGAGGAGCGGTCTGTGTCGCCTGGTTTGCGGCTTGTTGAGTCTATTGTGCGGCTTGGTTGGCCTTTGGCCAAGGATGTCGGGCCTAGCGAAACGGACTGAGCGGACTGCGGTTTGCGGGCTGTAGGCAGTGCTCTATTCAGCAGCCTTGTGTGTTGCAAGATTGTGTTAACCAGCGGATTGGGTGCCCTATCCGCGGGAGGCTTGTGGACTGGCGTGTCCGCGGTGTTTCTGTGGTGGACTGGCCTTAGAGTTTGGCTGTGGCCCTTATCGAGCTCTGGTGTTTCAGCGCGTGTTAGCGGCTGTGGAGGACTGCGCGGACTGGTATCAGAGTCCGGCAGTTGGCCGTTTGGGCAGCTGTACGAGTTGTTTTTGGCGATCTGCTTACCTTGGTGGAATTGGCGATCTGCGTACCTTGGTGGTATTGGCGATTTGCTCACCTTGGTGGTATTGGCGATCTGCTTTGGGTATTGGTGGACTGGGCCTTGTCCGCCAAGATCGCGCTAGGCCTTTGGTGATTTACTGGACTTGGTCACATTCTATGACAAGTCCAGCGTGTCCGCAGTATCCGCCAAGTCCACTGTTGACCGGGCGGCCTGCCTTTGGTCGTGTACTTGTGGAGGATGGAGTCGTTGGTCTTGTACTATGCGGACTGCCTCTTTCGTGTGCGGACTATTGCTGAACGAGTTGTGGATGTCTAGGTGTGGTGATGTGTGCGGACTGTGCGGACTGTACCTTGTCCGCATAGTGTGGGCGGTCTGGTTCCAGGCTGCCTGGAAGTGAACATCGGTGCCTTACTTCTGGAGGTTTCTTGGAATCCGGCTAAGTATTTGCGGACTCAGCGGATGGATGTTTTGCTAGTGCGCAGGCTAGGATGGTGTTTCTATACACTAGGGTGGTGACCACACTCCTCACCTCGCCTATAAATAGAACCCCCCGGCATATCTACTGTAACAGAGTGAATAGTAAGTTGGGTTTGGGCAAGTGTTGCGGTCTGTGGTTTTCTGTACGCGCGGGTTGAGTAGTGCTGACGGTGTGCTGTGTACAAGTCGCACGGCTAGCTTTAAGGAGCCAGGACTTGGGCATTAAAGTATGCGGTCTCTGCGGTCTCAACTGGTCGCTTCGGCAGCTTGTCAGTTTTCTGCTTCAGCTTGTTCAAGTTCCAATAACCTGTCCGCCAGTCTCAGGCGGGTAGACAGTCTGTTCCTCAGTTCTTCAGCAGACAGTGAATAACAGTGTGTCCACTAGACCTCGTGGTCTTGGCGGACTCCGTGTGCTATTCAGCTTGTAGCAGTTGCAGCTCGGGCAGCTTCGACAACCTTGGCGGACTAGGCAGTCTCGGCGGTCTCCAGTGCTGTCCACCCGGCTTGTTTTGTTCTTTTTGTTTGTAGCTTGTGTACTTGCGAAATCATGTTTCACTATGTATACCTCACCTTGTAAAGAAGTTTGAATGAATATAAGACCTGCTTTTTCTTCCATTTGTGGTTGGCGCTAAGCTTGCACCTTGGGTTTCCGCATGATCAAAGTGTGAACTGGGTAGTTCTGAGAATATTAATTTGGCTTTAGACTACCTTGCTGACCGCTTTGAGAAACATTAACATGGTATCAGAGGGAGGTTCAGTTGCTTGAGTGGTGTTCAACCAGTGTTGTTGCTCTGTGCCTTGAACGGTGATCAACCTATTTTGGTGCTCTGTGCTTCTAGAAGTTTGCTTAACCAACGGTTGTTGCAATGGAATTAAGCTATGCAAGAGGTCTTGGTATTGAACTCTTGACGTCGACTAACTTTAAAAAATGGAAGCCGTGCATGAAGTGTTACCTTCTGGGTGAGGAGCTATGGGAGGTCGTCGGTGGTGACGACAGAAAAGAAGTGACTGCTGCATTTGGTACTGCTGAGCAGGTGAGGCTCTGGAGAAAAACAAATGCCAAGGCGGAGTTTGTTCTCAAGAGGGCCGTGTCACCAGAACTGTTTGATCACATTATTGGATGTGAGTCTGCTGCTGACATTTGGACATCTATTGATGAGTTATTCAATAGGAAGAATATGACGAGACTTCAGTTTCTGGAGAATGAGTTGGCAAGGACAACTCAAGGAGACCTGACCATCTCAAAGTTCTTTCTGAAGATGAAAAGCTTGTGTGCAGAGCTGTCAGTGCTTGATCCAGATAAGCCTATCTCTAAGGCTAAGATGAAAAGGCACATAATCTGCGGCTTGAGGAAGGAGTATGTTGCCTTTGTGACATCTGTGCAAGGATGGGCTACTCAGCCTTCTCTGCTGGAGCTTGAGAACCTACTTGCTTCGTAGGAGAGTTTAGCAAGGCAGATGGCTGGAGTCACTGCCACTGAGGAAGGCAGTGAAGCTCTCTTCTCAAGCAAGAAGAAAAAGGGATGGAAGGGAAGAAGAAGAAGACCACTGCTGAAAATGAGCCTTCAACTTTTCATCAGTCAGAGAGGAGCTCTGCTCCTAAGAAGGATTGGAAGAAGAATCTGAAGTGCTACAGGTGTCATCAGCGGGGACACTTCAAGCGTGACTGCAAGGATAAACTGTATCCTGGGCATGCTGTAGGCAAGGAGGAAGCTTGCTCTTAGAGCGAGGAAGCTTGATGGGGCGGAGCCTTCACGACGGGTACTTGTGTCGGTGCCTTGTCCGCTGTCAACTTCAACAATGATTGGATCGTGTACTCCGGGTGTGGTCATCACCTCACCGTAGACAAGTCGAAGTTCTCTTCTCTGCAAGCCTACTCAGGTAATAAAGCTATTATAACTGCTGATAATACTGTTTATGTAGTAGATAAGGAGGGGGTTATGTCTTTGGGTAGTGATAAGGGGCCACTCACGTTAAGGAGTGTGTATCACGTACAAGGCATGAAGAAGAACCTCTTATATGTGACCAATACGGTCAACACGGGTTATCACGTTCTGTTCGGGCCAACAGAAGTGAAGTTCCTTCGCAACGTATCAACGGTTAAGACTGATGTTGCTCATGTTGGGAGGAGAGTTAAGAAATTGTTTGTTTTTGCTACTAACTCTTATGTTGATCGGATGAGAGCAAACGATAGCGCTGCTATATGACATGAACGGCCGGGGCATATAGGAATGGATAAGCTGAAGGCTATAGCTAACAGAAGCTTTCTTCATTTTGTGACGGTCACGTTTATGCGGGATGTCAGTACGGCAAGGCTCATCGCCTTCCGTTTGATAAATCACAAACGAGGAGAAAGAGACCATTGGAGTGTATCGATGGAGACTTGATGGGACCAACCGTCACTACAAGCCTTGGCAGGAGCAGATACATGCTTGTGCTGATTGATGACTACTCAAGAGACACTTGGGTATATTTCATGAAGGAGAAGTCTGAAGCCTTCCGTTTGTTTGTGTAGTTCAAGGAGTTGGTGGAGGGCCAGCTTGGCTTGCGTATCAAGAAGCTTAGAACTGATAACGGTGGTGAGTTTATCTCCTCTGAGTTTTCTAACTTTTGCAGGAAGCACGAGATCCAATAAGAGCTCACTTGTGCTCACACTCCACAATAAAATGGAGTAGCGGAGCGGAAGATCCATCATCTGATGGAGACTTGCAAATGCTAGCTTCATGTGAAAGACATTCCAATGTCCTTCTGGGTAGAGGGGATGTATTGTGCTTCTTACGTCATCAATCGGATGCCGCTTAGCCCGATCAACATGAAGACTCCTTTTGAGATGTTGCTGAAGGAGAAGCCCAGTGCGGAACACCTCCGGGTGTTCGGATCAACTTACTACGTGCATTTCCCGGATGCTTCAAGGACCAAGCTGGATGCAAAGGCAAGGAAGCTTGTCTTTGTTGGCTATGATGAGCGAAAGAAGGGATGGAAATGCATGGACCCTGCGACGAAGAAGTTCGTGGTGTCAAGAGATGTTGTCTTTGACGAACTGACATCATACGGAGGTGGCTCAGTTGAGCTAGCCGGAAGCAAGGTTGACGAAGAACAGAAGGTGGCTGCTGAAGGTCTGGGAGAGGAGCTTGTTGTTTCACCAGCAGCTCCTATTGCTTCAAGTTCTTGTGCTGAGACTTCTGGCTCAGGAAGCAGGGGGAGCATTTCTCAAAGCTTGCCTGAAGGTGGTGTTGAGCCTGAAGAAGCAACAGAGGTAGTGAGCAAGGAACAACCTCTTCGGAGATCAAAGAGGATTGTGAAGACACCTCCTCGGTACTGTGATGGGAATGCAGTGAGCTTTGTCTCCTGCTTCTTTGCAGGTCCTCTAGATGAGCGAGAGCCTGTAAACTTCAATGAGGCCACTAGAGTCAAGGAGTGGGATGATGCCATGAAGGAAGTGATTGCTGCTCTCAAGAAGAATGAAACCTGGGATCTTGTACCGAAGGTTGATGGCATTACTCCAGCGACTTGCAAGTGGGTGTATAAGTTGAAGATGAAGGCTGATGGGAGAATTGATAGGTACAAAGCTCGTCTGGTCGCTCGAGGATTTTCACAGTAGTATGGAGAAGACTAAAAGGAGACATTTAGTCCGGTTGCAAAGATGACTTCGGTCAGAGTGGTGATCGCCTTGGCTGCTTGCAAGGGATGGAGGATGTGGTAGCTTGATGTAAAGAACGCCTTTATTTGCAGAGAGATTGACAAGGACATCTTCATGGATCAGCCGCTTGGATTTATTTCTGAAGTTCATCCGGACTATGTCTGCAAGCTCAGGAAGGCTCTCTACGGGTTGAAGCAAGCTCCTAGAGCTTGGTTTGGGAAGATAGCAGAGTATTTGCAATTTTGCGGTTATCTTGCTTCTAACTCGGATTCTAGCTTGTTTGTTAAGAAGAAGGGGGAGCTTCAAGTCTTGGTCCTGCTATATGTGGATGATATGATCGTCACAAGGAATTCAGAGGAGGAAGTAGCTAGGCTCAGGGCCGAGTTAGATATACGCTTCGAGATGAAAGACTTGGTAGAGCTTCATCATTTTCTCGGTCTTGAAGTGGAGAGGAAGGAGTGCGGGATTCTAATTTGACAGAAGGGGTATGCAGATCGCATTGTAAGTCGATTTGACATGGGCGAATGGAAGAGTTGCTCTACTCCACTAGAACACGGGCTGAAGCTTCGACGAGATGAAGGAAGGATTCTTCCTAATCCTTTGGTGTTCAGGGCTCTTGTAGGGAGCTTGATCTACCTGACCATTACAAGGTCAGACATTTCTTATGTTGTTGGCCGAGTAAGTCAGTTTATGGCTGATCCAAGAAAGTCTCATCTGGTGGCGGCAAAGAACATTCTGAAGTATGTCAAGTCAACTTCTGATATGGGACTCCTCTATAGTAGAGATGCGGACTTTTCTTTGCTTGGATACACGGATGCTGACTATGGTGGTGACTCGGATGATCGGAGGTCAACTTCGGGTTATATTTTCACTTATGGTTCAGCTTGTATTTCGTGGTGTAGCAAGAAGCAGGATTCAGTGTCCGTGTCTACTATAGAAGCTGAGTATAAGGCTTCGGCCTTGGCTGCTCGGGAAGCCATCTGGTTAAGAAGGCTTGTAGAGGATGTTCATGAAGAAGTGCAAAGGCCTACTTTATTCCAGGGTGACAATGAGAGTACTCTCAAACTGGTAAACAATCTAGTGTGTCACACAAGCACCAAGCATATTTAGATCGAACACCACTTCATAAGGGAGAAGGTGTTGGATGGATCTCTTCTAGTCGGGCATGTTCGGAGTGAAGATAATCTTGCTGACATCTTCACAAAGCCGCTGTCGAAGGGGCCTTTTCTGCGGTTACGTAGCTTGCTGGGCTTGATAAACACTTCTCACTTCAAAGGGAGTGTTGAAATTTGTGCAGTGGAAGTGGGTGATGGACAAGCCGGGTGGTCTAAGCGGCCTGTGCGGACTGAGTCCATGACCTGGGCGGACTCCTGGTGCGGCCTGAGGACCTTATGCTGGCTTGGCTATTGAAGAGCATCTTGTGCGGCCTGAGTTGTCTGAGTCCGCGGCCTGGGCGAACTCCTAGTGCGGCGCGGGTGTTGGCTGTCTTGTTGACTTGGCTGTTGAGGAGCGGCCTGTGCGGCCCGGTTTGCGGCTTGATCGGTCTGTTGTGCGGCTTGGTTGGCCCATGGCCAAGGATGTCGGGCCTGGCGAAACGGACTGAGCGGACTGCGGTTTGCGGGCTGTAGGCAGTGCTCAGTTCAGCGGCCTTGTGTGTTGCAAGATTGTGTTAACCAGGGGATTGGGTGCCCTATCCGCGGGAGGCTTGCGGACTGGCCTGTCAGCGGTGTTCGTTGTGGCGGACTGGCCTTAGAGTTTGGTTGTGGCCCTTGCTGAGCTCTGGTGTTTCATCAGGTGTTAGCTGCTGTGGAGGACTGCGCAGACTGATATCAGAGTCCGGCAGTTGGCCGTTTGGGCAGCTGTGTAGTTGTTTTTGCCGATCTGCTTACCTTGGTGGAATTGGCGATCTGCGTACCTTGGTGGTATTAGAGAGCTGCTCACCTTGGTGGTATTGGCGATCTGCTTTGGGTATTGGCGCACTGGGCCTTGTCCGCCGAGCTTGCGCTAGGCCTTTGGTGATTTACTGGACTTGGTCACATTCTGTGACAAGTCCAGTGTGTTCGCAATATCCGCCAAGTCCGCTGTTGACCGGGCGGCCTGCCTTTGGTCGTGGACCTGTGGCAGACGGAGGATTTGGTCTTGTATTATGCGGACTGCCTCTTTCATGGGCGGACTATTGCTAAAGGAGTTGTGGCTGTATAGGTGTGATGATGTGTGCGGACTGTGCGGACTGTGCGGACTGTACCTTGTCCGCACAGTATGGGCGGTCTGGTTCCAAGCCGCCTGGAAGTGAACATCGGTGCCTTGCTTCTGGCGGTTTCTTGGAATCCGGCTAAGTCTTTGCAGACTCAGCGGACGGATGTTTTGCTAGTGTGCGGGTTGGGGTGGTGTTTCTATGCACTAGGGTGGTGACCAAACTCCTCACCTCATGTAACACCCCCTATCCGTCGCATAGCATATAGCAGTAGGTCCGACCGGGGCCCGACGCCGTATGCCACAGACAGACCGGGTGGTTACTTATGGAAACCATCCAACCAATCAACGTCCTACTCAGAGCATTCTAGCGGAAGCAGTTTATAAAAGTTGCAATAAAGAACCCAGCATTAAAGCATGAATGTCCACTAACCCAAAATAGGAATGTATTATAAAATACACCAGTACAAGCCTTAAGGACTTACAAATATGGTTCACTTGATATTACATGATTTACAAACCACGGCACGCAGGCCGGTCATACATGAATAAAGCAGTAAACAATTCCAAATAGGCCTTCAAGGGCCGGCTTCGCAAAAAGGGCTTTAGCCCGCTATTGACCGCTTGGTCCGGCAGTACCTGCAAGCAACAAACCACCACACGGTGGCAAAACAAGGCAACGGTCAGCAATGCTGACCAAATTATAACGATCCCGCCCCCAGCTCGGGGCGGCGATGCTCCTTCCCAGCATTTCATTAGCATAAGCGAGCAATATAACAACTCAA
Source organism: Platanthera guangdongensis (assembly GCA_039583875.1). Taxonomy (NCBI): domain Eukaryota; kingdom Viridiplantae; phylum Streptophyta; class Magnoliopsida; order Asparagales; family Orchidaceae; genus Platanthera; species Platanthera guangdongensis. The sequence continues at coordinate 73,567,112 of CM077163.1, read as the reverse complement.
TGCATCACAGGCGTTGGCACGCATGGCCACACGCCCCGTGCTCTCAGGGCACATTCTCGGTGATCGCAGACTAAGCCGCTAACTCACCACCATCTCCAGGACGGCAATAACTCGTGAGCAAAATGGTCTTTTAGGCAAACGTTACGACACTTTAATGTCATCAACAGCCTATGTCAATACACTTTAATGTCATCGAAAGAAGACCCGACCTCTATGCCCTCCGCATAACGTAGGAACGGTTCCCACTCAACCCGTTGCTCACTTGCCAAGACACTTAAATATCATCGGCAAGGGTTAAGCTTCCCCGAAGCCCGTGAATCGAACGTACGATGCTACATAAACCAGTTATGTACTAATTGGCACCTAGGCCCACAAGTTGGCAAGATCTCGCATCCGCCCAGTTTTTCGGGTGCACCTTTGGGTTAATCCCCAAGGCTCCCTGCTGCAATCTACCATGTAGAAAACCCGAAAAATAATCAATAGCACGGAGTCTTCTCCAGCATTTATGCAATGCAACATCACCGATCCAGATCAACATGTCCGGGTAGGCTTCACACATCACGCCTATGTCCGTTCTCGCTTACGGACTCTAAACAACGGGGACTTCACATATCTACCCAAAGGAACGCCTCCAACTCTCAGCAAACTCGCGAGAGCGGGCTTCCTATGCAAAGAAAGAGTAACTCATGCTCAAGATGAGGATCGTTACTCTAGCGTTCCTCTTTGGCGCCATTGAAAAGTAAACGGATGAAAAGCACCGCACTAGCTTTGCCTCCGTGGATCCGGAGTCGGCTCGTGATTTGGAGCTTCGAAGCTCCTCCAATGGCGGGATCTAGCTCCTTCTTCCTTCCTTGGCTCTCCTCTCTCTCTAAGGTTTTAGAAAGATAACCACTCATGAAAAGTGAGGGTTTCTAAGTCCAATCCAGGTTATATCCCTTCAGGAACAACCCCCAGCCGTTGGATCTCAAAATAAGGAAACGAATGGCTTTAATTTGGGACTGAAATGCCCAATCTCGAGCGAACACGGCCTGGCACATGCCCGTGTCCAGGGCCGTGTTCCTCATTCGCCATCAAAATCGGCTCGCCTGGAACCTCACACGGGTACTGAACATGCCCGTGTTCGAGCTGACATGCCCGTGTGCCACATGACACTGCCGTGTGGCCGCTCGTGTACCCCCATCATTTTTCCCCGAAAATAACCCGAGCACTGCACGGGTTCTAGGACACGCCCGTGTCCTTGCCCGTGTCACCTCAACACGCCTGGGCTCCAAGCCGTGTACACGGTCTCGACACTCGACACTTCGTCGAGCGAAGATCGTCGACCTGATGAAACGGCCTTAGACACGCCCGTGTCCTAGGTCGTGTGCCTTGTCTCGACACCATGTCGAGACCAAAGTGTCGACCTCGCGGCTAAGTGTCGACACGGGTCAACACGCCCTGCGACACACCCGTGTCGCATGCCGTGTGCCCAGTCTCGACACAATGTCGACACCAAAGTGTCGACTTCCCGGCTGAGTGTCGACACAAGCTTGTCATGCCCTGGGACACGCCCGTGTCCCATGCCGTGTGCCTGCAGCCAGAACCCAAAACTGGCCCAAAACGTCCCCCGTCGCTCCTTTGAGTTTCGGGGCGTTACAACTCTCCCCCTCTTAAAAGAATTTCGTCCTCGAAATTATATAAAGGAAAGACATGTACAAAACCAAAATTTGTACCTGAGCGGAACAACTCTGGATACTCGTCAAGCATAGTCTTCTCTCGCTCCCAAGAGAGCTCCTCACGACCGCAATTGTCCCACCGGACCTTGACCATCCTGATCTCTTTATTGCGTTGCCACTTGACCTCCGAGTCCTCAATCCGCACGGGCTTGACCTTTGTCTTCAGCCCACTATCCACCGGCACTTGATCAACCGTGATCACTTGCATAGGCTCTTGCACCGCATTTCGAAGCACTGAAATATGGAATACATCATGTAATCCACTAAGCTCCACTGAAAGCTTCAACCGATAGGCCGCTTCACCAACTCGCTCCAGAACCTCAAACAGTCCAAGGTACCTCGGGCTTAGCTTTTTCAATCGCCGCACCCGCGAGACACCCTTGAACGGCTTGATCTTTAAGTATACATAATCGCCCACAGCGAACTCCATGTTCCTGTGCTTGGCATTATAGTACTTTGCTTGCCGGTCCTGAGCGATAAGCAACCTCTCCTGAATGGTTCTCACCAAAGAAGTAGCATCCTCCACTTCCGATCGCTTATACAACTTTGACTCACCCGTTTCTAACCAAGACAACGGCGTGCGACATTTTCTACCATATAGGGCTTCGAAGGGAGCCATTTGAATACTCGCTTGGTAGATGTTGTTGTATGCTAACTCCACCAAATAAAGGTGGTCTTCCCATTGCTTTCCAAAATCCAAGACACACATGCGGAGCATGTCTTCCATGGTTCTATTGACCCTCTCGGTCTGCCCATCCGTTTGCGGATGGAAATCTGTGCTGAATTTCAACTTTGTTCCAAACATTTGTTGCACCAGCCTCCAATCATTGGACGTGAACCGCCCATCTCGGTCACTGACGATGCTGCGGGGCACACCATGAAGCCGTACTATGTTATCCACATAAAACTTTGCCAACTTTTCCACCGGATCATCCTTCCTATGTGGAACAAAATGCGACACCTTCGTTAACCGATCAACAACCACCCAAATGGCGTCGTTCCCCTTTTGTGACCTTGGCAAACCGTGCATAAAGTCCATAGAGATGTCGTCAAATTTCCACACCGGAATAGGCAAGGACTTAAGAAATCCTCCAGGCTTTTGGCACTCCGCCTTTACCAAGGCGCAAGTTTGGCACTTCGCTACGTATAGCGCCACATCCTTCTTCAAACCCAGCCACCAAAATAGTTTCTTCACATCACGGTACATCTTCGTGCTCCCCGGGTGAATCGAGTACTTGGTATGGTGTGCCTCGTACAACAACTCCACCCGTAAATTGCCCACACTTGGGATGCACAGACGACCGTCTTTCCAAAGTAATCCGTCCTCCACGACGAATTGGGAATTTGACCCATCCAGAGCCTCTACCATGAACTGCTTCATATGAGCATCCATATCCAAAGCCTGCCGAATACGATCAGCCAGGTCATATTGGACTTCAGTCCAATTCAGAACTGCTTCAGTTCTTGATTGTCTATCCACACAAACAATCTCCAACGCCTCCAACTCCCGCACCAACCGCTCATCATGCACCGAAAGAGAATTGGCTTGAGCTGGGGCTTGGCGACTCAACGCGTCCGCAACCGCATTCCCTTTGCCAGACACGTAGTGGATTTTGAATGTATAGTCCCCTAGGAAATCCACCCATCTACGCTGCCGCATATTCAGATCCTTCTGATCAATAAGATACTTCAGGCTCTTGTGATCGGTGTAGATATCAATCTTCACACCGTACAAATAGTGTCTCCACAGCTTCAAGGCAAAAATCACGGCCGCTAACTCCAAGTCATGGACCGGATAGTTCCTTTCATGCACTTTTACCTGTCTCGAGCCATAAGCTATTACACTTCCATGTTGCAGTAGCATGCAACCCAAACCGCTGCCCGAAGCATCGCTATAAATCTCATAGCCTTCGGTCCCACATGGCGAACTCAGCACAGGCGCCGTGGTCAACCGACACTTCAACTCCTCAAAATCTCGCGCGCACTCCGGCGTCCAAACGAACTTATGCTCCTTCCTCGTCAAAGTACTGAGAGGTAACGCTATCCGCGAGAAGTTCTCTACGAAGCTCCTATAATAGCCGGCAAGCCCCAGAAAACTCCGGACTTCCGCTACCATAACAAGCTCAGGACACTCCCGTATCGCAACAATCTTCGCCGGATCCACAACAATACCCTCTCCACTCACTATATGCCCGAGGAACGCCACTGAGGATAGCCAAAACTCGCACTTCGAGAACTTGGCATACAACTGATTTCTCCTTAGCATCTCTAACACCAAATGAAGACGCTTGAAGTGATTTTCCTCACTTTGCGAGTGTAACACCCCAAAGTCAAGAGAATCATTTTGAGCAAAATCGGGTTCAGGCATGGGTGACACGGCCTGGGACACGGGCGTGTCCCAGGGCGTGTCAGTTGACACGGCCTGCGACACGGGCGTGTCGCAGGGCGTGTCGAGGTTGTGTCGACGATCGGGCTTGGTGTCGATGATTTTCGCTCGACATCGTTGAGAGGGGCACACGGCCCAGGACACGGCCGTGTCGGATGCCGTGTCGTATACTCGACGAGTGTTACGCGACGATCGTCGAGTATCGAGTTCCAGTGAGGACACGGCCTGTGACACGGGCGTGTCACAGGGCGTGTCAGTGGGCGTCAAATTCATCTCGACGTCTCGGGTTAGGGCGTGTTTGCGGGACACGGGTGTGTCCTGGTGCACACGGCCATGAATACGGGCGTGTGCCAAGCCGTATGCTAGGCCGTGTGAAGTCTCGGGTTGGATTGGGATTATTTTCCTTGAGGAACACGGCCACAGACACGGGCGTGTCTGAGGGCGTGTCGGGTACACGGCCGTGACACGGGCATGTCACACGGGCGTGTACTGGCTGGATTGAGTCGGTTGTCTGCCGCTTAGGGGGACACGGCCTGTGACACGGGCGTGTCACAGGGCGTGTCAGGCCGTGTTTTAGCTTTTCTGGCCAGATCTGAGCCGTTTGTTTCCCTCTTCCTGGATCCAGTGGCTGGGCTTTGTCCAGGTGTCTAGGAGGCTGAGAATTAGAAGATAAATTCTCTTATCTTCTCTTCTCCTTCTTCTTCATCTTCATTCCAAGAGAGAGAAAGAAGAAAGGCCAAAGGGAGAGAGAAGGGAGGAGTCTTCCAGCTGCTGTAGGAGCTGCGGAGTGCGGAGCGAAGATCCGAGAGCGGATTCGTGAAGGTAGAGCCGAGGCGGTGCTTTCCATCCGGCTACTTCATGACACCGAAGCGATCTTCAAGGGTAACGATCTCCTTCTTGGACATCGAAGTCCTTTCTCTTTACCTGTGCTTGGAATCCTCCACCAAGAGGTGGATCGCAGAAGTGATTCCTTTGTTGTGTCTGCATTTAGAGCCGGAAATATAGAGTACGGTGTAGGCATGCTGTGTGAAGCCCATCTGGACCGGTAGTCTGGATTGGTGATGTTCATGGGTAAACCGGAGAAGACTCCGTGGCTTTGATGCTGTGCAAAACTGTTGTGATGAATGTATGGATGTGATGATTGTTAGGATTTCTGTTGTGATGAATGTATGGATGTGATGATTGTGAGGAGGCTTTGGTGAAGCTCCTGGACCCGGCTTGCTATGAGTGTGGGTCGATTTGCTCTGTTTGTGATCAATTGGTAGCACGCCTGGTTCAAGCAACAAGTACGAGATACGCCCAGTGCACGGAGCGTTGTTACACTAGTGGATAAAGAGAATGATCACTATGATGTGATTTGGTATGTTTGTTGGGTGAGAAAGGGGTTGATCCGGGTAGGGGGTAGTTAAGGTAGGATCGATGGGTGGCAGTTGGGAAAGAATAAGTGGATTGGCGATGCTAGGTTAAAACTCCAAAATTATTTACGGAGCCGCAGAAGTGTTAAACCCGGGTTGATGCACCACATGGTGTGGGTCGATCGGATTAGGAGGGGGATCGATGGGTAGACAATGCCTGGGGAGCTTAGATAAACCCGGCTTGCTACACCACGGAGTGTGGATCGATTTGCTCTGTTTGTGATGCTGTGAGGATGGACCTCTGAGTGGCATGGGCGGGATGTCGCCAGCCTGCGAGCTGGTGGACTAGGGCCGGTCAACCAACAAAAGTAGGAGAAAATAAACGGGTCCTACAAACTCAAAATAAATGAGCACACACACTCTCTCTCGACATAAATGAAAAGCACACACTCTACGGTAAAACACACGCTACCAAAATAAAACGCCATTATACGGTGAAAAAGAAATTACAAATCACGCACTCCGGTACGCCCATTTAACCAAGAAGGAAATAAATGCGCAAGTATAAAAAATGTAAAAATACTAAGTTATCTAAAATTGAAAACAAGCATTTCTACCGCTAAAACGAAATGCATAAAAAGCTGAAATAAAAATTACCGGAAGAAAGTTTTGCAATAAAAATGAAAATGGTGATCAAAAATTAAAACGAATACATTTCTACTAGAATCCATAAAAAGAGAACTTTTGCGCGTGATCCGTGCTAAAAATGTAAAGGAAAAAGAACGAAAAAGTTTGTTACTTTGAAAACTACGGGTGGATACTAAGAGTAAAAAAAATGAAAACATCTAGTAAATAAACTATACTCATACACTCACACACCCTTGAGTTGCATAAATAAGATTAAGAGAGGGGCACATGGTGAAATGTTCTGATTTGAAAATCCCTTGCCTTTGATGGTGCCAAAAAAGTGGAACAGGAGAGCAGAACCTCTGTATTTACATGGGTCAAGGAACCAGTACTATTTGATAGGCGGCCCCGGGAAAGTTGAGGTGGGTAGGGTCGTTACGGCGTGATGGCGTCAGCCAATGCAGGTGACCGTTACTCGTTGTTTTCGGGCTTGTGTGTGGTTTGGCTATGAAAATGAACGGTTTTGACGTGTGTCAGGTGCTGCAGTTGGGAAAGAATAAGTGGATTGGACAAAAATAAATGATGCCTAGGTGTTCTTAGTCCACAGGCGGGTTGTTGGTGGCCACAGCCTCCCTTTGACGAGGTAAACTCGATAGTCAAGCCCGTACTACGGGGACTTCCCAGGAGGTCACCCATCCCAGTACTACTCCAGCCCGAGCACGCTTAACTATGGAGTTCTTTCACTTCTCATCACCAATTGAGCTGCAGCTCAATTGGTGATGAGAAGTGAAAGAACTCCATAGTTAAGCGTGCTCGGGCTGGAGTAGTACTGGGATGGGTGACCTCCTGGGAAGTCCCCGTAGTACGGGCTTGACTATCGAGTTTACCTCGTCAAAGGGAGGCTGTGGCCACCAACAACCCGCCTGTGGATGGAGAGGGGTTGGGGTGCTTGGGCTGCAGCCCGGTAGCGTCGCCTAGAGCGGAGCCGTGACGCTGTCACGTTGGATCGGCTAGGGGCGTTACAGCTAGTACACTAAAATATCGTCGATTAAGACGATCACGAAATGATCCAAGTACTCCCTGAAAGTCCTGTTCATCAAATCCATGAACACTGACGGCGCATTAGTCAGTCCAAACGGCATGACCGTAAACTCATAATGCTCGTATCTCGTACTAAACGCTGTCTTCGGGATATCACTCTCCCTTATTCGCAGCTGATAGTACCCAGCCTTGAGATCCAACTTCGAGTACACCGTCGACCAGACTAACTGATCAAAAAGATCATAAATCCGAGGGATCTGGTACTTGTTCTTCTCCGTCAGCTTGTTGAGCTCCCGATAATCAATACATAGCCTCAAGCTTCCGTCCTTCTTCTTAACAAAGAGGACCGGTGCGCTCCAAGGCGAAGAACTCGGGCGCATATACCCTTGCTCCAACAACTCTTGCAGTTGAACTTTCAACTATGTCATTTCCTTAGGCGCTAGCCGATAAGGAGATCGTGACACAGGCTTTGCACCTGGCACTAGCTCGATCGTAAAATCTATCTCCCGCTGAGGCGGGGCTCCAGGAAGATCTGCGGGTAACACATCAGGGTATTCCGATACCACTGAAATACAATCCAACGTGGGCTTCGGCTTTGCAACCTCCACTAGTGTAAAGAACAGTTCTACACTGGCACGAACCTCCTTCACCACCTGAAGAACAGACATCAACGTCTTGCTCGACCCCTTTAAGCCAGTAAAAGTCGTTTCACGACTTGCTCCCAGCTTGACTTCCTTGCTACCGCAATCTATATGGGCATGCTGCTCCGAGAGCCAGTCCATGCCAAATATGACGTCGAACTCCACCAACGGAAGTAAAGACGCCCGCAGGTCGAACTCCTGCTCCCCAATACGAATCTTAACATCGCAGATCCTATCCGCTCGCATCGAACACCCATTGGGCAACAACACATCCAACTTATCCTTCTCCATCGAAGAAGGGACTCCGATGCGTGATATAAATCCTTCGGACAAGAAGGAGTGTGAAGCTCCCGTATCGAAAAGTGCTCGTGCCGGATTTTCACAAATCAATACAAATCCTAAACAAGCAGTGGTAAGGTAACATGTGCATAACAAGTATTTAAAGAAATTGACTTGCTATAAATTAAACCGTACCTGTCACAACATCAGCTTGTTTGATGGCTTCCTGTTGGCCAAGATTATCGACCCTTGGTTGGGCCGGAGCATAATGGGATGCGGTCGACTCCACCGCCTTTCTCTTCTCTTCATAAGTAGCTCCCGGCCTCCTTTCGGACTTGGGACGTCTGCTCCGGCACTCACGGGCATAATGCCCCAACTTCCCACAATTGTAACATGTGCCCGGGGTCCGACCCGTAGTCGCCCCAGAAGCACCAGCAGAGAGGGCTAGACCTGAAGTCTTAGCATTCTTGTTCCACTTTCGGAACACAGATTTTGAGGTGTTTGGACCTCTGGACTCCGACCTCTTCTCGCCCAAGCTTTTCTTTGCCTGCACATTCTTCATGTCCTTCTCCAAGGACCGGGCCGTGTTGACCAAGGTTAAGAAACCCTGCGTCATCGGCCCCGAGAGTAGTAACCTCAACTCATCTCTCAAGCCTTTATAGAAGCGATTAGTCTTGCTGTTGGAACACCCTATTACTAATTTGGGTCAGGATCACTATGTCTCTAGGAATCTTTGCTTGACCTCCTGTATAGCTTAATAGGTCAATTAGAATTGAGTCTAAAGGTTATAAGTCTAGGTTTGGAAGCTGCCCTGAAGACCAAGATTTTGTGTTTGGAGACTAAGTCTGATCGTCGAGCTCAGCACGACGATTCGTCGAACTCCGATCGACGATCGTCTAGCTCAACTTCGACAGATCGTCGAACTCCATTCGACGATCGCTGAGCTCAACATCATAATATCGTCGAACTCCATTCGACGATCGGTGAGCTCAGGTCGACGATTTTGACTCTGCTTTGGATCTTTATCTCTGAGCTCAGTTCGACGATCTTTGAGCTCAGATCGACGATATTTTGCTGCTGTATGTTTCCAGATCGCTGAGCTCAGCTCGACGATAGCAGAGCTCAGTTCGACGAATTCAGATAACTTCCAGGATATTTCTTAATTCAAATTCAAATCAGTTAGGAGTTATTCTGCAATTAATTCAGAGATTTGCTAGCCGTTTTTCATTTATTTCTGGACCAAGTTTCAAGGGATTTTTCAAGGAATAATTCTGTGGACTTTCCTCCAGAAGAGATTATGCAATTAAGGATGCAATTAATGCAGGCCAACGGCTATACTTGACAGAGAATGATATTTTATTCTGTACCAGAGAATAAAAGATAGGATTTTTGAATCTCTCAAGAGAGAACACACAATACAGAGAGAGGATACAGATTACAGAGACACATTCAAAAATCTTTTGTCACAAAGAATTCTGAAGAACACTCATCCAAGGAGATCAAGCTTTCTCAAATCTTCAGATCTCTGTAGTTTTCAAAGTGTTCAAGGCCAACATATTTCAGACTCCAAACACTCCACATTTCAGCTATTGCTGAAATCATCTATTGCTGGAGTTCAACCTTTGAAGGCCTATCACCCTCAGCAAAGCTTTTCTTCCTGAAGATTTCAAGGATTCAGGGGGAGCTTTGACATCAATCCACATAGTCTTCTCAGTTGTTTGAGAAAGAGAAGACTTCCATCACTCTCTCACCCCCACTCTGTAAAGGGTTTCTCAAACTCCCTTCAAAAGTTTGAGCCTGGTTTTTGAGCACCTTGTCAAAAGCTCATTGGTGGCAAGACACCTGATCAAAAAATCTGCTTTGGTTTTTGAGCACCTTATCAAAAGCTCATTGGTGCCCAGGACACCTGATCAACTCATCCTGCAGTGGATTCCTACCTAGGGTGGTAGAAGAGTGGATGTACCCAAGTTTGGAGAACCACTATATTTCCTTGTGTCTTCTGGTTTTGCTTGCTTTTATGTTTGTTTCTGGCCTTGATTTTTCCTGTGTTTAGTTTTTGTTTAACCTTGTGCTGTGATTAGATTTATTATTGTTTCCCTGCTCACACATATTACAACAATCGTTGTAAAAGTTTTTAAAGCACCATATACTCTATTCACACCCCCCCCTCTAGAGTATATCAGATCTAGTTGGACTTTCAATTGGTATCAAAGCGAGGTTGGTTAAACTTACCATACCTGATTGGTTGTACAGGCTAACACCTGAACCCAAAGATCCCAAACTAGATCTGCTCTTCTTTTGTAGTGTATTATTAGATTTTGTTTGCACAAATCATGGCCCAAAACAAAGATTATGCAAGCACCAGACCTCCAGTGTGCAATCTATCCAAGTTTGCACTTTGGAAGGCAAGGATTAGACTTTACATGAATTCTATTGACGAAGATATCTTTAATTCTATTTTGACAGTGTGTCCAAGACCCCCAGAGAATACAATTACAAATGCTGTTCCACCTCCATCAGGAACAGATGTTGATGTCAAGAAATGGAAGGTAGCTGATGCTAAGGCTATGAACATTCTAGCCCAGACAATGTCAGATGATATATTTCAAAAGGTAGCTGAATGTAATTCAGCCAAGGAAATTTGGGACAAGCTCTCAGAAATAGTCTCAGGCTCAGCTGATGAGAGAAAGGATAGAAGATCCCATCTCATCTCTCAGTATGAGAACTTCAAGAAGGGAGAGACTGAGTCAGTGGGAGACATGTACAACAGGCTAAGTCTAATTGTCAGTGAACTCAGGATATTGGACAAAGAGATCTCTCTAACAGAACTTAATGACAAGATCCTAATGTGCTTCCCTAGCACTTGGGATTCAAGAATCTGGCCAATTAAGGATCCCAGAAGTCTAAATGAGATTACCACTGAAGCTCTATTGGGTAAGCTTAAATCTTATGAGCTACTCATCAAGAATAGAGAGGAAGAACAGAAGGTTGCCTCACCAGCCACAAGAAAAGAGAAGACCATAGCATTTAAAGCAACTGAAGATCTGCCTGAAGAAAAAGCTACAGGCAATGATTAACTACTCAGCTTGTTGGCCAAAAGATTCTACAAGATGGCCAGAAAGGACTTCAGAAGAAGATCATACTAGGAGCAGGATAAGCCAAGGTATGACAAGTCCATTGGTAATAACAAAGACATTATTTGCTTTGGTTGCAGGAAACCAGGGCACATAGTTCCTGACTGTCCAGAGAACAAGAACAAGGACAGAAGGGACAGAAAAGAAAGAAGAAAGGAGAAAGACTCCAAAAGGAATGGAAATGGCAAACCTTCTTCAAGCAAAAATAAGCATACAAGAAAAGGGTTTGTTGCTGAATCCTGGAGTGAGACAGAAGAGGAGTCAGAAGCCTCATCCAGCTCCAGTGATGATGAGGATGATGCAGAAGAAAAGGAGTTCTGCATGACGGCAATCAATGCCTCACAGCATAACTCAGAAGAAGAGGAGTCAGAGTCAGACTCAGAGACTCAACCTGAAGAAGATCAGGTAATTGGTTATTTTGATTTTAGTTCAGAAGATTTTAAATCTGAATTTAAAGCACTGTGTTTAGACCTGCTAAAGTCTGAGAAAGAGATTATCTCTCTCAGAAATCAATTATCTGAACACAATGCTCTAAAGTCAGAAAACCTCAAACTCTCTCAGGAGTTAGAGTGCTATAGGGAACAGATAGCTTCACTGAAAAGTGAGCTCTCTGAGGCCAAGAAGCTTGAAGAATCCCTTAATGGGAGAAGCATCAAGCTGATGGACATCACAAGCACAGTGAACTCTAGATTTAACAGTACACTGGGCTTGGGTGCCTCATCCAGCCAACCTATTGTTCTAACAACCCCAATCAAATTCATTTCTGACAAAAGAAAGGGAGTTGTAGAGGTTGCTAGGAAAAATTCTGATCTGCCTCAGAAAATTAAGTCCCAGCAGAAATCGTCGAACGGAGCTCGACAATCGTCGAATGGAGATCAACGATCGCCGAACGCAGCTCGACGATTCAGGCACACTCGTCGAACGCAGATCGACGATCTCAGCCAAAGTCGTCGAATGCAGGTCGACGATCTAATATACCTGACCTCACCCATAGTCGACCGTCGAACGAAGCTCGACGATCTGATCCAAGATCGTCGAACGCAGCTCACAGATCGTCGAACAGAGGTCAGAGCTCTGGAAAATTTTTCAAAGGCAAATCAAAATTGAATCCTAAGGGTTCTTCATCCCAAATCTTTAACCCTTATACTGAATGGATTATACCTCCAAGGAGATATCATCCTGAAGGATATAAGAGTCAACCTGGGATGTCTTTCATTTCAGAATTTAAAGGCTATCAACCTAGGCCCAAGGTAAACTTGGTCAAAAACAAATTAATTGTCTTATGTGCAGGTGAAGACCTATCCAACATCTAACCAGCAATGGTATTTGGATAGTGGGTGCTCTAAGCACATGACAGGGAACAAGGACAACCTCACATCCTTCAGAGCTAAACTTGGACCCAAAGTTATCTTTGGTGATTCATACTTTGGACAGACTAAAGGATATGGTGCAGTCCAGATTGGTTCAGTAACTTTTAAGAAGGTAGCTTATGTGGAAGGACTGAAGCACAACCTAATCAGCATCAGTCAGCTGTGTGATGAAGGCTACCAGGTGACCTTCAACAAAGCCTTATGCAAAATCAAGTCAGAGGACAACACAACTATGTTGACAGGTAAAAGGAAAGGTAACATCTACCTAGTAGATTTTCTTTCAACTAATGTAGATATTTGCTTGTTTAACTCTGTCTGTAAACCAAATGTTTTATGGCATAAAAGATTAGGACACCTAAACCTTAGAACTATTGCTAGGCTATCCAAGGACAACCTTGTTAGAGGACTACCTTCTGGCCCCTACAAGAAGGAAGGACTCTGCAGGGCTTGTCAATTAGGCAAGCAAACTAAAAATAGTTTTAAGTCACTTAATAAGAGTGATTCACCTAGGATATTGTATCTGTTACACATGGATCTTTTTGGACCCATCACAGTACAAAGCCTAGGAGGGAAATCCTACACTTTAGTAGTTGTAGATGACTTCTCTAGATTCACTTGGGTGTTCTTTCTAAGGAAGAAGTCTGATAACTTTAAGTGTCTGACAGAGTTTCTCAAATGCATACAGATTGAGTTCAATACTCACATTGCCCTGATCAGAAGTGATCATGGGATAGAGTTTGATTCTTTTCTTATGCAAGAGTTCTGTCAGAGTGAAGGGATCAGGCATACTTTCTCAGCTCCTAGAACTCCTCAACAAAATGGGGTAGCTGAAAGGAAAAATAGAACCCTTATTGAATCTGCCACTACATTGTTGTCAGATGCTCATCTACCTCTATCCTTTTGGGCAGAGGCAGTGAACACCTCCAACTATGTGCTGAACAGAAGTATGATACATAAACTAAAGGGAAAGACTCCCTATGAATTACTCAAAGGGAAGAAACCTAAAGTTGACTATTTTAGAGTCTTTGGTTGTATTTGCTATATTCATAATAATGACAAGAAATATCTAGCAAAATTTCAAGCCAAAGCTGATGAAGGAGTATTTCTGGGATACTCCATGATCAGCAAGGCTTATAGGGTCTATAATAAATCATCTTTGAAAATTGAGGAATCTGTTCACATTTCATTTGATAAAACTAACATGTCTTTCAAGGAGAAGAATTCTTCTACCATAGAACCTTTGCAGGAACATTCTCTAGTTGAAGACTTGAACAAGTTACAGGTTACTCAAAGGGATGAAAGCAGTGAAGATGAAGGGAATGCTCAACACATTGAAGCACAACTTGAAGAGCCAGTTGCTGTACCACAAGAGGAAACAACAACACAGGTTGGTGAACAATCAACACCCCCTATTGATTTAGTAACATCAAGAGACCATCCAATTTCCCAAATAATTGGAGAAATCTCAGCTGGTGTGCAAACCAGAAATCAGGTCAACCAAAACCTGTTGCACACCTGCTTCCTATCTCAAATTGAGCCTCAGTCCATTCAAGATGCAGAGCAAGATCCACACTGGATCATTGCAATGGAAGAGTAGTTGCATCAATTTGAAAGGAACAAAGTATGGGAACTAGTGCCAAAGCCTAAGGATCATTCCATTGTTGGAACAAAATGGGTATTCAGAAACAAACTGGATGATCAAGGTGTAATTATAAGGAACAAGGCAAGGCTAGTTGCTCAGGGATACTCTCAAGAAGAAGGAATCGACTACGACCAGACTTTTGCACCTGTTGTAAGATTAGAAGCAAACAGGATATTTCTAGCTTATGCAGCTCACAAAGGCTTCAAAGTATATCAGATGGATGTCAAAAGTGTTTTCTTAAATGGAGACATCAAAGAGGAAGTTTATGTCAGACAACCTCCAGGTTTTATCTCTCCAACTTATCCTGATTATGTTTTTAGACTGAACAAAGCATTATATGGTCTCAAGCAAGCTCCCAGAGCATGGTATGAGACCTTAGCATGCTTTCTCTTGGAAAATGGTTTTATAAGGGGTAGAGTAGACCAAACTCTTTTTATTAGAACCCATAAGTCCCATACCCTACTAGTACAAATTTATGTAGACGATATCATTTTTGGTTCTACTGACTCAAAATTGTGCAGAAGGTTTTCTAACCTGATGCATTCTAAATTTGAGATGAGTAGCATGGGTGAGCTATCCTTATTCCTAGGATTGCAAGTCAAACAACATGCTGAAGGCATCTTTATTTCTCAAACCAAATATGCAAATGAACTGGTTAAGAAATTTGGTATGTCTGAGGCATCTTGTATGAAAACACCCATGCCTACCAATGTTGTATTGGATGCTGATGAACATGGGAAACCTGTTGATCAGACAACATATAGAGTAATGATTGGCTCTCTACTGTATCTTACAGCTAGTAGACCAGATATAATGTTTGCTACATGTATATGTGCTAGGTTCCAAGTAAGCCCTAGAGAGTCACACCTAACTTTAGTAAAGAGGATTCTCAGGTATGTTAAAAGTTGTCCAAATCTAGGTCTCTGGTATCCAAAAGATTCAGCATTTGAGTTAACTGGATTCTCTGATGCTGACTATGCTGGATGCAGAATTGACAGGAAAAGCACCAGTGGAACTTGTCAGTTCCTTGGTGACAGACTTGTCTCTTGGTTTTGCAAGAAACAAACATCTGTGTCAACTTCAACTGCTGAAGCTGAATATATGGCTGCAGGCAGTTGTTGTTCACAAATCTTGTGGATCCAAAACCAACTCCTAGACTATGGCTACAACTTAGAGAAGTCTAAAATCTTTTGTGACAACACAAGTGCTATTTCCATAGCTCAAAATCCAGTCCTCCATAGTAGGACAAAACACATAGAGATTAGGCATCACTTCTTAAGGGATAATGTTGAAAAGAATAAAATTGAATTACAATATATCCCAACTGATTTACAAAGGGGAGATATTTTCACCAAGCCCTTGGATGAAAAGAAACACACCTTCTTCCTAAATCAGTTAGGAATGTTAGATGGAGGAAGCCTTACATAATATCCAAGATTTTGAAAGCTTAAAAATTGACCAATAATAGGCAAACATTCTGATTTTTCCTTAGTGTCTAGGATTTTTTTCTGATCTCTGAACTGCGCTCGACGATTTGCCCCAAGATTGTCGAACGGAGATCGACGATTTCCAAAAATCGTCGAACTGAGTTCAGCGCCTCTCAGATAGTATGAACTATCTCTTCCGGTCAACGATCGTCGAACGGCGCTCGACGATTCTGTTCTCTGAACGATCGTCGAACGGAGATCGACGCTCTCCAATATCGTCGAACGGAGATCGACGATGTTGAAAACTCTTCAGATTCCTTTAGAAGCCTCGATCGTCGAACTGAGTTCAACGATCTTTCCAATTCTGCGTCGAACCCTAATATAAAACTCTTTTTTCGCCGTCGTTCTCTTTTGCGCTTTCGATTTCTCTGCAAGAATTTTCTTTCCCTCCAAACAGTTCTACGCTTGGTCGTTTTGTTTGTTGAGTTTTTGCAGGTACCAATGGCCGTGTCAGTTGCTGTTCTTGCTGCAATGAAGTTTGATGTTGGGTTTGACATTGATCTGGAATCCTTCAGCACCACTGACCAGGTTTTTCAAGACATACTGGGTTTGTTCAAGGACCAGAATCTGACAGCATTAATGACCACCAGGATCAAGTTGGCTTCTGATGAAATCAAGGAGTGGGTTTATACTGCTCATAATCAAGATAACAGCACTATAGTTGGGTCAATAGCTGGAAATCAGGTACTCTTGACCCCCATAATTTTAACAGAAGTTTTTGGATTGAGAAATGGAGAAGACCCTGCTGAATTATCTGGAGATGAGGTTTCTGAACTGCTTGCCAGAATGGGTCATCCAGAGGGAAACCCTAGCAAGCTCTTCAAGAGGAATCTGTCTGTTGAATATAGGTTCCTGGCAGATGTGGTAGGGAAAGTGCTGCTGGCAAAGCACTCTGCCCATGATACTATATCAAGATACCAGCTCTGCCTCACGGGAGCTCTTGTGGACAAGAAGAATCTGAATTGGGGAGAGATTTTCTTTGACCTCATCAAAAAGAAAATAAACAAAAGTTTTGTTAATTTTGGAAGAATTATTGGAGTTTTCCTGCAGCACAGGTGCCCTGCCTTGCTGGTCTCCTCTGGAGTTCATATCAATGCCTCCAAGAGACTGACCTGTGCCCTCTTTGGAAAGTGGGACAGGCAAATAAGCAAGCCTAGCAGGCCCTCCTCCAGTGCCCCTTCAGGCACAAGGACTCAAAGAGTCACTCCTCCACAGGTCTCTGCCCCTGCAGATGACCTGGATGCTGCTGTTGCTGCCTCTCCTCCTCCTCCAATTCCATCCCTTCCCTTATCATCCACCATTCCAGCTCCCTCCACCATCACCATATCTAGCCCATCTCCAACATCAACTCCATCTCCAGAACCCATTCTACCTCCACCAGCAGACCAATTCCAACCACTGTTCTCCTACCCTCCACCAGATATCACCTCATCACCATCCATTCCATCCTTCACCCTACTGGATGATTCCTTTATGGATGATTCCTCATCATCTCCTGATTTACCTTCCTCCTCCACTTCATTCCAAGACCTCCTCCACCACATCATAGACCAACCAACATTCACTCCATCCATATCAATTCCCCTGTCCTCCATATCCACCCTCCCAACACCTGAGCCATCCCTTCCACAATTCTCCAGCCCTCCACTTCCAGAACCCTCAGCTGCTTCCATACCTTCTACCTCTGCTCCAGCTCTTGAGCAAGTAGACCTCTCAGCCCTAGCTGACAGGCTGTATGAGTTACTTGCCCCCAGGCTCTCTCTATTGTTAGAGACCTCCTTGTCTCCTCTGCACCTATCAGTGGCAGCCCTTTCTGCCAGGCTTTCTTCCCTCTTCCCTCAGGCAGCACCTACAGCAGTGTGCCTTGATCCAGATGTATCTGCATCTAGGCAGGGGGAGATGCCATATGAAGAAAGCCTTCATGCTATTGCTGCTGCTGTTTCTGTGACTGCTGCTCCTCCTCTTGCTGCTGCTGCTGTGCCTCCTACTACAGTTCTTGCAATAGACCTCAGGTCTTTGCTATCTGTTTTTGATTCTGCCTACTTGAGCTGTCTGCCAGAGGTCCATGCTGTCCAGCCTCCAGAAGACTTATCCAAGGCACTTGTGCCTTTTTCTTGCTGTGACCCTAGCATGATCTCCTCCTTTGTAAATTCAGTCATTGCTGCTGCTTCTGAAGAAAGGACTGATTTTGCTTCTGAGATTACTGATACTGCTGCTGAAGTTCCTACTGATTCTGATGAGCCAATATCCAAGGACATTCTGATGTCAGAGGCCACTGAATTTGAGCCTTCTGCAGACTTTGATGTTGTTTCTGCTGTTTCTGCTATTGTTAGTGAAGTTGTTGCTGCTATCACCTCTCCAGTTTCTGTTGTTGTTTCTACTGCTGTAAGTGAGACTGTTACTGCTGCTGTCACCTCTCCAGTATCTGCTACTGCTGCTGTTGTTGCACCTTCTCCATCTGCTGCTGTCCCTGCTGTTACCATCTCAACACCTACTGCTGCTGCTGTTTCAGCTTCTGCCTCATCTGCTGCTGTACAACTGAAGAAAGATCTTATGAGGAAAATAGATGCTCTATATGATGATCAGAGTTCTGAATCTGATGAATTTAAAACAGACTCTGATGACTCATCTGCTACCATTGCCAGGAAAAGGAAGGCAAGGAGCAAAGCAATGAAGAGGGTACCTCCTGCTAAAGTCAAAGATAACAATGATATCCCATATTACATTCTGCATAACTGCCAAATTACTGAGCACTGGATGCAATATTCTAAAAATCAGCTGAAAGCTATGAAGAAAAAGAGAAAATATGAGAAGGGTTCGTCCCCATTCCAACACTCTCATCCTCCTCCACCACCTCCTCCTGATGCAGGTGCAGGTGGAAGCTCTGCAAGTCAACCCCCAGCCAGGAGTCAGGCTCCCTATCAACCTCATGCCAGATCTTACCACAGGGAAAGCCAATCCAGGGGCTCACATTCTAGGAGAGGAGGATATAGAGGAACTCAAAGAGATATTCAAGTATATTCCAAAGGGTACTCCTGGCAGCACCCATATTCTAGGGGAGGACATATTTCATCTAATACATCATCAGGTCCTTTCGCTTACAAGCTAAAAGAGACTGTGTCTGCCAGGCCTCCTCAAGACAATCCTTCCAACAGGTATGAGCCACCTGTACCTTTTGAGGACCCTGAAAATAACCCAGCTGCTTGGACTGCCAGAATGAAGGAATTAGCTGCACTGGACCAGATTAAAAAGGCCAGAGATCAAGGATTAGATTCTTCCAACATTTCTACAATGTCTGAGCAAAGACAGAAAGAATTAGAGAAATATGCTTCCAGTAAATTCTTTGATGCTGAGAGATACATGGAATTACATCCTGCAGCTGTGGTTCCCAGGCCTACAAAGCAAACTTATTTGGGTGCAGCAGATGACACCAGGTCCAACAAAGAAGCCCTCAATCCAAACAGAGAAATTAAACTTGTCAAAGGCAAAGAGAAGAAATGACATTGTAAGGTGACAGTTTCTGTGAATTCTGATTGCTATCTGGATGATATATATATATCTCTGTGATTCTGCTTGTCTAGCTATTGTTTTTTTGCTTTAATACTTGTATGTTGTTATTTAAATTTTTTCCAAAGTCTGTAAATAGTAATCCTAACCCAAATAGGGGGAGATTGTTGGAACACCCTATTACTAATTTGGGTCAGGATCACTATGTCTCTAGGAATCTTTGCTTGACCTCCTGTATAGCTTAATAGGTCAATTAGAATTGAGTCTAAGGGTTAGAATTCTAGGTTTGGAAGCTGCCCTGAAGACCAAGATTTTGTGTTTGGAGACTAAGTCTGATCGTCGAGCTCAGCACGACGATTCGTCGAACTCCGATCGACGATCGTCTAGCTCAACTTCGACAGATCGTCGAACTCCATTCGACGATCGCTGAGCTCAACATCATAATATCGTCGAACTCCATTCGACGATCGGTGAGCTCAGGTCGACGATTTTGACTCTGCTTTGGATCTTTATCTCTGAGCTCAGTTCGACGATCTTTGAGCTCAGATCGACGATATTTTGCTGCTGTATGTTTCCAGATCGCTGAGCTCAGCTCGACGATAGCAGAGCTCAGTTCGACGATTTCAGATAACTTCCAGGATATTTCTTAATTCAAATTCAAATCAGTTAGGAGTTATTCTGCATTTAATTCAGAGATTTGCTAGCCGTTTTTCATTTATTTCTGGACCAAGTTTCAAGGGATTTTTCAAGGAATAATTCTGTGGACTTTCCTCTAGAAGAGATTATGCAATTAAGGATGCAATTAATGCAGGCCAATGGCTATACTTGACAGAGAATGATATTCTATTCTGTACCAGAGAATAAAAGATAGGATTTTTGAATCTATCAAGAGAGAACACACAATACAGAGAGAGGATACAGATTACAGAGACACATTCAAAAATCTTTTGTCACAAAGAATTCTGAAGAACACTCATCCAAGGAGATCAAGCTTTCTCAAATCTTCAGATCTCTGTAGTTTTCAAAGTGTTCAAGGCCAACATATTTCAGACTCCAGACACTCCACATTTCAGCTATTGCTGAAATCATCTATTGCTGGAGTTCAACCTTTGAAGGCCTATCACCCTCAGCAAAGCTTTTCTTCCTGAAGATTTCAAGGATTCAGGGTGAGCTTTGACATCAATCCACATAGTCTTCTCAGTTGTTTTAGAAAGAGAAGACTTCCATCAATCTCTCACCCCCACTCTGTAAAGGGTTTCTCAAACTCCCTTCAAAAGTTTGAGCCTGGTTTTTGAGCACCTTGTCAAAAGCTCATTGGTGGCAAGACACCTGATCAAAAAATCTGCTTTGGTTTTTGAGCACCTTATCAAAAGCTCATTGGTGCCCAGGACACCTGATCAACTCATCCTGCAGTGGATTCCTACCTAGGGTGGTAGAAGAGTGGATGTACCCAAGTTTGGGGAACCACTATATTTCCTTGTGTCTTCTGGTTTTGCTTGCTTTTATGTTTGTTTCTGGCCTTGATTTTTCCTGTGTTTAGTTTTTGTTTAACCTTGTGCTGTGATTAGATTTATTATTGCTTCCCTGCTCACACATATTACAACAATAGTTGTAAAAGTTTTTAAAGCACCATATACTCTATTCACCCCCCCTCTAGAGTATATCAGATCTAGTTGCACTTTCACTTGCGCTCCTCATCCATGATGGTGGAGCTAGCATATCGACTCAAACGAGTGAACTCATGGAGATATTCATCCACGCTCCTCTCACCCTGAACCAACTTCAGAAACTCATTCTCCATCGCTATCTTCTGCGTCGAAGGGAGGTATCTAGCCAAGAACAATCTCGAGAACTCTTCCATCGAGACATCACCAAGTTTCCTACCTCTCAATAAGTGTAGCTCCAATCCTTCCCACCACATCCTCGCTTCACCATCCAGAAGGAACGTAGCGATGGTGGTCATTTGCCACTCCTCCGTCTCCGTTGCTGTCATGACTCTCTTCACCCTGGAGAGCCAGTCTTCCGCCTGAGATGGGGTTCCCAACCCCGAGAATACCGGAGGGTTAAAGCTCATTACATGCTTAAGCTGCCTCTTAGTTGCCCTCCTTGGCACCACCGGTTCCACAACCACTTGCTCCACTCTCCTCGGCTCAGCCTCTTGAAGAGGTTCCTGCTCCATCACAGGAGCGGGCTGCTGCGGTTCCCTTGCAGGCTGCGCATTTATCACGGCCAACACCGCTTCAGCCACCAATCGTATGTTCTCAGCCGACAGAGGTGTTGCAGGAGCAACATCCGGTGCACTATTAGACTCAGAAACTCGACGTTCTAACGGCCCAACACCACTTCTGGTCACCTATAGTGGTACAAAACACCGTTAAGCGACCAAATAAAATTGCAAACAGCAATTATAGGAACACACAGGTTCCTGAAACACGAGTATTTTCATTCCTAAGTGGACATTCATGGGTTCTTTTACCGTTATAATGATGACGCACACAATATGCTCACCACCCCTTAAAAAGAATTTGTCCACGAATTCATCTTAAGCCCGACCAAAATCAGTAGTCTGATACCAAATTGTAACACCCCCTATCTGTCGCATAGCATATAGCAGTAGGTCCGGCCGGGGCCCGACGTCGTATGCCACAGAAAGATCGGGTGGTTACTCATGGAAACCATCCAACCAATCAACGTCCTACTCAGAGCATTCTAGCGGACGCAGTTTATAAAAGTTGCAATAAAGAACCCAGCATTAAAGCATGAATGTCCACTAACCCAAAATAGGAATGTATTACAAAATACACCAGTACAAGCCTTAAGGCCTTACAAATATGGTTCACTTGATAATACATGATTTACAAACCACGGCACGCAGGCCGGTCATACATGAATAAAATAGTAAACACTTCCAAATAGGCCTTCGAGGGTCGGCTTCGCAAAAAGGGCTTTAGCCCGCTATTGACCGCTTGGTCCCGCAGCACCTGCAAGCAACAAACCACCGCACGGTGGCAAAACAAGGCAACGACCAGCAATGCTGACCAAATTATAATGATCCCGCCCCCAGCTCGGGGCGGCGATGTTCCTTCCCTGCATTTCATTAGCATAAGCGAGCAATATAACAACTCAATGCATCACAGACATTGGCACGCATGGCCACACGCCCCGTGCTCTCAGGGCACATTCTCGGTGACCGCAGTCTAAGCCGCTAACTCACCACCATCTCCAGGATGGCAATAACTCGTTAGCAAAATGGTCTTTTAGACAAACATTACGACACTTTAATGTCATCAACAGCCTATGTCAAGACACTTTAATGTCATCGAAAGAAGACCCGACCTCTATGCCCTCGGCATAACGTAGGAACGGTTCCCACTCAACCCGTTGCTCACTTGCCACGACACTTAAATATCATCGGCAAGGGTTAAGCTTCCCCGAAGCCCGTGAATCGAACGTACGATGCTACATAAACCAGTTATGTACTAATTGGCACCTAGGCCCACAAGTTGGCAAGATCTCGCATCGGCCTAGTTTTCCGGGTGCACCTTTGGGTTAATCCCCAAGGCTCCCTGCTGCAATCTACCATGTAGAAAACCCGAAAAACAATCAATAGCACGGAGTCTTCTCCGGCATTTATGCAATGCAACATCACCGATCCAGACCAACATGTCCGGGTAGGCTTCACACATCATGCATATGTCCGTTCTCGCTTACGGACTCCAAACAACGGGGACTTCACATATCTACCCGAAGGAACGCCTCCAACTCTCAGCAAACTCGCGAGAGCGGGCTTCCTATGCAAAGAAAGAGAGCTACTCATGCTCAAGATGAGGATCGTTACTCTAGCGTTCCTCTTTGGCGCCATTGAAAAGTAAAAAGATGAAAAGCACCGCACTAGCTTTGCCTCCGTGGATCCGGAGTCGGCTCGCGATTTGGAGCTTCGAAGCTCCTCCAATGGCGGGATCTAGCTCCTTCTTCCTTCCTTGGCTCTCCTCTCTCTCCAAGGTTTTAGAAAGATAACCACTCATGAAAAGTGAGGGTTTCTAAGTCCAATCCAGGGTATATCCCTTCAGGAACAACCCCCAGCCGTTGGATCTCAAAATAACGAAACGAACGGCTTTGATTCGGGACTGAAATGCCCAATCTGGACCGAACACGGCCTGGCACACGCCCGTGTCCAGGGCCGTGTGCCTCATTCGCCGTCAAAATCGGCTCGCCTGGAACCTCACACGGGTATTGAACACGCCCGTGTTCGAGCTGACATGCCCGTGTGCCACCTGACACGGCCGTGTGGCCGCCCGTGTACCCCCATCATTTTTCCCCGAAAACAACCCGAGCACTGCACGGGTTCTAGGACACGCCCGTGTCCTTGCCCGTGTCACCTCAACACGCCTGGGCTCCAAGCCGTGTACACGGTCTCGACACTCGACACTTCGTCGAGCGAAGATCGTCGACCTGATGACACGGCCTTGGACACGCCCGTGTCCTAGGCCGTGTGCCTTGTCTCGACACCATGTCGAGACCAAAGTGTCGACTTCGCGGCTAAGTGTCGACACGGGTCGACACGCCCTGCGACACACCCGTGTTGCAGGCCGTGTGCCCAGTCTCGACACAATGTCGACACCAAAGTGTCGACTTCCCGGCTGAGTGTCGACACAAGCTTGACATGCCCTGGGACACGCCCGTGTCCCAGTCCGAGTGCCTGCAGCCAGAACCCAAAACTGGCCCAAAACGTCCCCCGTCGCTCCTTTGAGTTTCGGGGCGTTACAACTCTCCCCCTCTTAAAAGAATTTCGTCCACGAAATTATATAAAGGAAAGACATGTACAAAACCAAAATTTGTACCTGAGCGGAACAACTCTGGATACTCGTCAAGCATAGTCTGCTCTCGCTCCCAAGAGAGCTCCTCACGACCGCAATTGTCCCACCGGACCTTGACCATCCTGATCTCTTTATTGCGTAGCCGCTTGACCTCCGAGTCCTCAATCCGCACGGGCTTGACCTTTGTCGTCAGCCCACTATCCACCGACACTTGATCAACCGTGATCACTTGCGTAGGCTCTTGCACCGCCTTTCGAAGCACTGAAATATGGAATACATCATGTAATCCACTAAGCTCCACTGAAAGCTTCAACCGATAGGCCGCTTCACCAACTCGCTCCAGAACCTCAAACAGTCCAAGGTACCTCGGGCTTAGCTTTTTCAATCGCCGCACCCGCGAGACACCCTTGAAAGGCTTGATCTTTAAGTATACATAATCGCCCACAGCGAACTCCACGTTCCTGTGCTTGGCATTATAGTACTTTGCTTGCCGGTCCTGAGCGATAAGCAAACTCTCCCGAATGGTTCTCACCAAAGAAGTAGCATCCTCCACTTCCGATCGCTTATACAACTTTGACTCACCCGTTTCTAACCAAGACAATGGCGTGCGACATTTTCTACCATATAGGGCCTCGAAGGGAGCCATTTGAATACTCGCTTGGTAGTTGTTGTTGTATGCTAACTCCACCAAATAAAGGTGGTCTTCCCATTGCTTTCCAAAATCCAAGACACACATGCGGAGCATGTCTTCCATGGTTCTATTGACCCTCTCGGTCTGCCCATCCGTTTGCGGATGGAAATCTGTGCTGAATTTCAACTTTGTTCCCAACATTTGTTGCACCAGCCTCCAATCATTGGACGTGAACCGCCCATCTCGGTCACTCACGATGCTGCGGGGCACACCATGAAGCCGTACTATGTTATCCACATAAAGCTTTGCCAACTTTTCCACCGGATCATCCTTCCTATGCGGAACAAAATGCGACACCTTCGTTAACCGATCAACAACCACCCAAATGACGTCGTTCCCCTTTTGCGACCTTGGCAAACCGTGCACAAAGTCCATAGAGATGTCGTCAAATTTCCACACCGGAATAGGCAAGGACTTAAGAAATCCTCCAGGCTTTTGGCACTCCGCCTTTACCAAGGCGCAAGTTTGGCACTTCGCTACGTATAGCGCCACATCCTTCTTCAAACCCGGCCACCAAAATAGTTTCTTCACATCACGGTACATCTTCGTGCTCCCCGGGTGAATCGAGTACTTGGTATGGTGTGCCTCGTACAACAACTCCACTTGTAAATTGCCCACACGTGGGACGCACAGACGACCGTCTTTCCAAAGTAATCCGTCCTCCACGACGAATTGGGAATTTGACCCATCCAGAGCCTCTACCATGAACTGCTTCATATGAGCATCCATATCCAAAGCCTGCCGAATACGATCAGTCAGGTCATATTGTACTTCAGTGCAATTCAGAACTGCTTCAGTTCTTGATTGTCTATCCACACAAACAATCTCCAACGCCTCCAACTCCCGCACCAACCGCTCATCATGCACCGATAGCCAATTGGCTTGAGCTGGGGCTTGGCGACTCAACGCGTCCGCAACCGCATTCCCTTTGCCAGGCACGTAGTGGATTTTGAATGTATAGTCCCCTAGGAACTCCATCCATCTATGCTGCCGCATATTCAGATCCTTCTGATCAATAAGATACTTCAGGCTCTTGTGATCGGTGTAGATATCAATCTTCACACCGTACAAATAGTGTCTCCACAGCTTCAAGGCAAAAATCACGGCCGCTAACTCCAAGTCATGGACCGGATAGTTCCTTTCATGCACTTTTAGCTGTCTCGAGCCATAAGCTATTACACTTCCATGTTGCAGTAGCACGCAACCCAAACCGCTGCCCGAAGCATCGCTATAAATCTCATAGCCTTCGGTCCCACATGGCGAACTCAGCACAGGCGCCGTGGTCAACCGACACTTCAACTCCTCAAAAGCTCGCGCGCACTCCGGCGTCCAAACGAACTTATGCTCCTTCCTCGTCAAAGTAGTGAGAGGTAACGCTATCCGCGAAAAGTTCTCTACGAAGCGCTTATAATAGCCGGCAAGCCCCAGAAAACTCCGGACTTCCGCTACCGTAACAAGCTCAGGCCACTCCCGTATCGCAACAATCTTCGCCGGATCCACAACAATACCCTCTCCACTCACTATATGCCCGAGGAACGCCACTGAGGATAGCCAAAACTCGCACTTTGAGAACTTGGCATACAACTGATTTCTCCTTAGCGTCTCCAACACCAAATGAAGATGCTTGAAGTGATCTTCCTCACTTTGCGAGTACACCAAAATATCGTCGATGAAGACGATCACGAAATGATCCAAGTACTCCCTGAAAGTCCTGTTCATCAAATCCATGAACACTGACGACGCATTAGTCAGTCCAAACGGCATGACCGTAAACTCATAATGCTCGTATCTCGTACTAAACGCTGTCTTCGGGATATCACTCTCCCTTATTCGCAGCTGATAGTACCCAGCCTTGAGATCCAACTTCGAGTACACCGTCGACCCGACTAACTGATCAAAAAGATCATCAATCCGAGGGATCTGGTACTTGTTCTTCTCCGTCAGCTTGTTGAGCTCCCGATAATCAATACATAGCCTCAAGCTTCCGTCCTTCTTCTTAACAAAGAGGACCGGTGCGCTCCAAGGCGAAGAACTCGGGCGCACATACCCTTGCTCCAACAACTCTTGCAGTTGAACTTTCAACTCTGTCATTTCCTTAGGCGCTAGCCGATAAGGAGATCGTGACACAGGCTTTGCACCTGGCACTAGCTCGATCGTAAAATCTATCTCCCGCTGAGGCGGGGCTCCAGGAAGATCTGCGGGGAACACATCAGGGTATTCCGATACCACTGAAATACAATCCAACATGGGCTTCGGCTTTGCAACCTCCACTAGTGTAAAGAACAGTTCTACACTGGCACGAACTGCCTTCACCACCTGAAGAACAGACATCAACGTCTTGCTCGACCCCTTTAAGCCCGTAAAAGTCGTTTCACGACTTGCTCCCAGCTTGACTTCCTTGCTACCGCAATCTATATGGGCCTGCTGCTCCGAGAGCCAGTCCATGCCAAATATGACGTCGAACTCCACCAACGGAAGTAAAGACGCCCGCAGGTCGAACTCCTGCTCCCCAATACGAATCTTAACATCGCAGATCCTATCCGCTCGCATCGAACACCCATTGGGCAACAACACATCTAACTTATCCTTCGCCATCGAAGAATGGACTCCGATGCGTGATATAAATCCTTCGGACAAGAAGGAGTGTGAAGCTCCCATATCAAAGAGTGCTCGTGCCGGATTTTCACAAATCAATACAAATCCTAAACAAGCAGTGGTAAGGTAACATGTGCATAACAAGTATTTAAAGAAATTGACTTGCTATAAATTAAACCGTACCTGTCACAACATCAGCTTGTTTGATGGCCTCCTGTTGGCCAAGATTATCGACCCTTGGTTGGGCCGGAGCATAATGGGATGCGGTCGACTCCACCGCCTTTCTCTTCTCTTCATAAGTAGCTCCCGGCCTCCTTTCGGACTTGGGACGTCCGCTCCGGCACTCACGGGCATAATGCCCCAACTTCCCACAATTGTAACATGTGCCCGGGGTCCGACCCGTAGTCGCCCCAGAAGCACCAGCAGAGAGGGCTAGACCCGAAGTCTTAGCTTTCTTGTTCCACTTTCGGAACACAGATTTTGAGGTGTTTGGCCCTCTGGACTCCGACCTCTTCTCGCCCAAGCTTTTCTTTGCATGCACATTCTTCATGTCCTTCTCCAAGGACCGGGCCGTGTTGACCAAGGTTAAGAAACCCTGCGTCATCGGCCCCGAGAGTAGTAACCTCAACTCATCTCTCAAGCCTTTATAGAAGTGATTAGTCTTGCGCTCCTCATCCATGATGGTGGAGCTAGCATATCGACTCAAACGAGTGAACTCATGGAGATATTCATCCACGCTCCTCTCACCCTGAACCAACTTCAGAAACTCATTCTCCATCGCTATCTTCTGCGTCGAAGGGAGGTATCTAGCCAAGAACAATCTCGAGAACTCTTCCATCGAGACATCACCAAGTTTCCTACCTCTCAATAAGTGCAGCTCCAATCCTTCCCACCACATCCTCGCTTCACCGTCCAGAAGGAACGTAGCGATGGTGGTCATTTGCCACTCCTCCGTCTCCGTTGCTGTCATGACTCTCTTCACCCTGGAGAGCCAGTCTTCAGCCTGAGATGGGGTTCCCAACCCCGAGAATACCGGAGGGTTAAAGCTCATTACATGCTTAAGATGCCTCTCAGTTGCCCTCCTTGGCACCACCGGTTCCACAACCACTTGCTCCACTCTCCTCGGCTCAGCCTCTTGAAGAGGTTCCTGCTCCATCACAGGAGCGGGCTGCTGCGGTTACCTTGCAGGCTACGCATTTATCACGGCCAACACCGCTTCAGCCACCAATCGTATGTTCTCAGCCGACAGAGGTGTTGCAGGAGCAACATCCGGTGCACTACTAGCCTCAGAAACTCGACGTTCTAACGGCCCAACACCACTTCTGGTCACCTATAGTGGTACAAAACACCGTTAAGCGACCAAATAAAATTGCAAACAGCAATTATAGGAACACACAGGTTCCTCAAACACGAGTATTTTCATTCCTAAGTGGACATTCATGGGTTCTTTTACCGTTATAACGATGACGCACACAATGTGCTCACCACCCCTTAAAAAGAATTCGTCCACGAATTCATCTTAAGCCCGACCAAAACCAGTAGTCTGATACCAAATTGTAACACCCCCTATCCGTCGCATAGCATATAGCAGTAGGTCCGGCCGGGGCCCGACGCCATATGCCACAGAAAGACCGGGTGGTTACTCATGGAAACCATCCAAGCAATCAACGTCCTACTCAGAGCATTCTACCGGAAGCAGTTTATAAAAGTTGCAATAAAGAACCCAGCATTAAAGCATGAATGTCCACTAACCCAAAATAGGAATGTATTACAAAATACACCAGTACAAGCCTTAAGGCCTTACAAATATGGTTCACTTGATATTACATGATTTACAAACCACGGCACGCAGGCCGGTCATACATGAATAAAACAGTAAACACTTCCAAATAGGCCTTCGAGGGCCGGCTTCGCAAAAAGGGCTTTAGCCCGCTATTGACCGCTTGGTCCCGCAGCACCTGCAAGCAACAAACCACCGCACGGTGGCAAAACAAGGCAACGGTCAGCAATGCTGACCAAATTATAACGATCCCGCCCCCAGCTCGGGGCGGCGATGCTCCTTTCCTGCATTTCATTAGCATAAGCGAGCAATATAACAACTCAATGCATCACCGGCGTTGGCACGCATGGCCACACGCCCCGTGCTCTCAGGGCACATTCTCGGTGATCGCAGTCTAAGCCGCTAACTCACCACCATCTCCAGGACGACAATAACTCGTGAGCAAAATGGTTTTTTAGGCAAACGTTACGACACTTTAATGTCATCAACATCCTATGTCACGACACTTTAATGTCATCGACAGAAGACCCTACCTCTATGCCCTCGGCATAACCCAGGAACGGTTCCCACTCAACCCGTTGCTCACTTGCCACGACACTTAAATATCATCGGCACGGGTTAAGCTTCCTCGAAGCCAATGAATCGAACGTACGATGCTACATAACCCAGTTATGTACTAATTGGCACCTAGGCCCACAAGTTGGCAAGATCTCACATCCGCCCAGTTTTCCGGGTGCACCTTTGGGTTAATCCCCAAGGCTCCCTGCTGCAATCTACCGTGTAGAAAACCCGAAAAACAATCAATAGCACGGAGTCTTCTCCGGCATTTATGCAATGCAACATCACCGATCCAGACCAACATGTCCGGGTAGGCTTCACACATCATGCCTATGTCCGTTCTCGCTTACGGACTCTAAGCAACGGGGACTTCACATATCTACCCGAAGGAACGCCTCCAACTCTCCGCAAACTCGCGAGAGCGGGCTTCCTATGCAAAGAAAGAGAGCTACTCATGCTCAAGATGAGGATCGTTACTCTAGCGTTCCTCTTTGGCGCCATTGAAAAGTAAACGGATGAAAAGCACCGCACTAGCTTTGCATCCGTGGATCCGGAGTCGGCTCGCGATTTGGAGCTTCGAAGCTCCTCCAATGGCGGGATCTAGCTCCTTCTTCCTTCCTTGGCTCTCCTCTCTCTCTAAGGTTTTAGAAAGATAACCACTCATGAAAAGTGAGGGTTTCTAAGTCCAATCCCGGGTATATCCCTTCAGGAACAACCCCCAGCCGTTGGATCTCAAAATAAGGAAACGAACGGCTTTGATTCGGAAATGAAATGCCCAATCTGGACCGAACACGGCCTGGCACACGCCCGTGTCCAGGGCTGTGTGCCTCATTCGCCGTCAAAATTGGCTCGCCGGGAACCTCACACGGGTACTGAACACGCCCGTGTTCGAGCTGACACGCCCGTGTGCCACCTGACACGGCCGTGTGGCCGGCCGTGTACCCCCATCATTTTCCCTGAAAACAACCCGAGCACTACACGGGTTCTAGGACACGCTCGTGTCCTTGCCCGTGTCACCTCAACACGCCTGGGCTCCAAGCCGTGCACACGGTCTCGACACTCGACACTTCGTCGAGCGAAGATCGTCGACCTGATGACACGGCCTTGGACACGCCCGTGCCCTAGGCCGTGTGCCTTGTCTCGACACCATGTCGAGACCAAAGTGTCGACTTCGCGGCTAAGTGTCGATACGGGTCGACACGCCCTACGACACGGCCGGGTCGCAGGCCGTGTGCCCAGTCTCGACACAATGTCGACACCAAAGTGTCGACTTCCCGGCTTAGTGTCGACACAAGCTTGACACGCCCTGGGTCACGCCCGTGTCCCAGGCCGTGTGCCTGCAGCCAGAACCCAAAACTGTCCCAAAACGTCCCACGTCGCTCCTTTGAGTTTCGGGGCATTACACCTCGCCTATATATAGAACCTTCCCCCCCGGCACGTCTACAGTAACGGAGTGAACAGTAAGTTGGGTTTGGGTAAGTGTTGCGGTCTGCAGTTTTTTGTCCACGCGGGTTGAGTATTACTGACGGTGTGCTGTGTGCAGGTCGCGCGGCGAGCTTCAAGGAGCCAGGAGTTGGGCATTGAAGTGTGCGATCTCTGTGGTCTCAGCTGGTCGCTTCGGCGGTTTGTCAGTTTTCTGCTTCAGCTTGTTCAAGTTCCAATAACCTGTCCGACGGCCTCAGGCGGGTAGGCGGTCTGTTCCTCAGTTCTTCAGCAGGCAGTGAATAACGGTGTGTCTGCTTGACCTCGCGGTCTCGGCGGACTCCGTATGTTATTCGGCTTGTAGCAGTTGCAGCTTGGGCGGCTTCGGCAACCTTGGCGGACTAGGCAGTCTCGACGGTCTCTAGTGCTGTCCGCCCGGCTTGTTTTGTTCTTTCTGTTTGTAGCTTGTGTACTAGCGAAATCATGTCTCGCTACGTATACCTTGCCTTGTAAAGAAGTTTGAATGAATATAAGACCTGCTTGTTCTTCCATTTGTGGTTGGTGCTAAGATTGCTCCTTGGGTTTCCGCATGATCAAAGTGTGAACTGGGTAGTTCTGAGAATATTAATTTGGCTTTAGGCTACCTTGCTGAACGCTTTGAGAAAATTTAACAATGGGGTAGTCTAGTACCGGAGTTCAGACAGTAGGGACTTTGAGTCCTGATTGCTAGTAGTTATATTTATTTTGCTTCCGCGATGAGAGATATGTAGTGAGGACTTGATGTACTGGGCATGAGCCCAAGATTCAGCACTTTTCTTATTATTTCTGTGGACACTCCCTTCGTGGAGATTATTTACTATATATGTGATTTCTGTGGACTTGCCTTTATTTCATTGCTACAGTTGTGATCGATTTGGCCGGCAGGATCGGCGTTTTGTAGTGATGACCTTCCCGGGAGTGAAGGTGTCACCGCAAAGTGGCGGTTCTGGGCCTAAGACCCCGGTGTTTTAAAAAAAATGGGTCTTACAGCTTTCCCCTTCTCCTTGGCCAAAGCCTTCATGGCTGCCTTATTCTTTCTCTGAGACTTATTCCTCCTAGAACATTGACAAGGAGCTTCAACATGGCCTAGCCCAGCACCTTTGGCCTTAGCTAAGAATTAAGAAACAAAAGGAAGGATAGTCTTGGGCTTCGATAAACTTTCAGCAAGTTTCTTTTCAGCTTCAAGTTGTGCTTCCAGTTCTTTTATGATCTTCTCCTTAAGGTCTAGGTGCTCGAGAGTCTTGTTATATTCTTCAATGGCAGCATTGAAGTTCTCTCTGAGTGAGTTCGTCTTAGCGACGTCCTCTCTCAAAGTGCTCTCTTCAGCCTTGAGAGACTTAATCTCTTTGGCTCGAGTTTTCACGACTCGTCAATATTTGTCGTAAGCCTTGATTAA
The DNA here is from genome assembly GCA_039583875.1 of Platanthera guangdongensis. NCBI lineage: Eukaryota > Viridiplantae > Streptophyta > Magnoliopsida > Asparagales > Orchidaceae > Platanthera > Platanthera guangdongensis. Next base: position 73,534,630 of record CM077163.1, on the reverse strand, counting down.
CTCCTTGTACTGGGCCATGAGTTTAGACTCATCGTCAGAAGGGCTGTCCTCATGATCATGTTCAGAAATGTCAGATTCAAAAAGAGGAGTGTAAGAATTTAACTTCCTAGTGAACTGGGGTTCTTGTTCATCATCAGTTTGAGTCATTAGCCCGAAGTAGGCTTCTTCTTCTTCACTCGACTCAGATGAGTCAGAGTTGCTAAGAGTTTTGCCTTTCTTGCCTATTATGCTCTTTTCTATTCTCTTCGTATTGTAAGAAGATTTCTTTTCCTCTCTTTTCACCCTCCTTTTTCTTGTGGGGGAAGTCAGCAATAACGTGACCTGACTTATTGCAGCAATAACAAACAATGTCAGTAGAAAAATGTTTATTCTATTTAGTGGTATTCTAGCTGTCATGTCTGCTTGTGCATTTTCTATGTCGACCACCATCATGGCGTGATCTTCTGTACAATGCATCCTTCTCTTTCCATTGCTTCTTCTTGTTCAAGAATTTCTTGAACTGTCTTGAGAGTAGAGAGAACTCTCCTTCAGATAGTTCCAAGCCTAAGGTACTTGGATCCGAGGTTTCTTCTTCACTTACTTCTTGTGTTGTCGCAGGAGAGGCAGCCATGGACTTCCTTGAGGTGTCTGCCTTGAGAGCTACAAACTTCCACTTGGATGAAGATTTGTTCTTCTCTTCTTCAGCTTTTCTTGAATTAATTTGTAGCCCATATGACATAATCTTTTCGAAGAGATTTTGCGGGTCTGTCTCAGCTAGCTTTCCAAATTCCCGAATAGCACAAACCTTGCTATCCCAGTCCTTAGTCAGGAATCTCAAGAACTTATCATTCAGTTCTCCATTGGGGAAGACTCAGCCGTAGACTCTTAGGCTGTTGACTATCTTGAAGAAGTTTTCAAAAGTGTCTGCAATGGTATCCTTGGGTCCTTGTCGGAAGGCTTCATATTTCTGATTAAGAAGGGATCTTCTATCATCCGTAACTTCTTCTATGCCTTCCATCAAAGTGACAAGGGACTGTCATATTTCCTTAGCGGACTGGCAGTGGATCAGGTTCTACAGCATCGAGTCATCAACTATGCTTGCTATAATATTTTTGGCCTTCTTGTCTAAAGAGACAAGTGCAATCTCATCTTTGTGTAGATCCATCAACTTCTTAAGAAATTTCTTTGTGGGATCTATAGTGGAGACGGTCATCGGAACATAAGGACCTTCTTCAATGATCATGAAGATCCTTGGATCCACAACTTCCATGAAAAAATCTAATCCTCTCTTTGCACTTGGGAAAGTTGTTCTTTGTACACAAGGGAAGCTTGGCAAAATCTTTGGCTTTCTCCATGCTTGAATAACTTAGAATACAACTTGGGACATATCTGATCAAGGTTTTAACCTTTTAATGATCAACCTCAATCTGATACCAATTGAAAGAGTTCAGTTGTCTTACCTAAATCACCTAGTGGGGGGTGAATAGGTGAGTTTTGCGTATTTTGCGGAATAAAAATTTTAGAGTTCTAGGCACAGAAAATAACAACCATCAAGCAATCACAGAGTACAAGAGATTTATAGTGGTTCCCCAACCTTGGGTACATCCACTTCGACTCACTGATCTAGCAAAGCACTAGACTCGACTACTCCACTATCTCGGATTGAAACCAATCCTACACCTCGGAACAAAGTTCCTACAACTCGATCCACAACACGGATCTACACTCGGAAGATGAAAACTTCCTACAACTCGGAGAACAAAGCTCCTACACACGGAGAGTAATCTCCTACAAGAATAAATTGAGAATATGAAATTCAAACAATAATATTTCTCAGATCTGGAAATTTCGGCAAAGGTCTTCTTCCTTCAACTTTGCAGCACAGTCAGAATAATTTGAAGAAGTCATGGCAGGATCCTGATCTAAAAATTTCTTGACTCACACGATCAGAGAGAAGATGAAGAAGTTGAAGAATAATCTCGATCTGTAAGTCTACTGATCTGAATCTTCTTGAACGAAAGCCCAAGGCGATTTGCACGATGTTGAGAGGCGGCAGCTTCCGTTTAGGAAAGAGAAAAAATCTGATTCATAAATCTTAGAGTATTTCTTTTCAGCACTTATTAGGTTGAGTTGAAATGACAAGACCTTATATAAGATCTCCCTAACGGTCATAATTAGCATTAATGACGTACACGTGGACCAATCACGTCAAGTCATTTGAAAATCCCGTCAGTTAGGACTTAGCGAAAATTTCTGGAAAGTTGACTGAATTACTCGAGTGAAAAGAGAAGTACTCGAGTAAAGAGATGAGTTCTCGAGAAGACAATAACAGACTACTCGAGATGAAGTTCTTCAGGAAATTCAGAACAAAATCTATAAACACTCGAGTGGAATGAAGATTACTCGAGTGCTAGAAAGGTCACTCGATAGATGGAGATGAACTACTCGAGAAAAAGACTTGGAGAAAATTTTGGGAGTTTAAAACTGATTACTCGAGTACTGGAACTGTCTTACTCGAGAAGTAAGCAGACTACTCGAGTACATAAACTTTACTACTCGAGTAGGGTAGATTCAACATGAGAACAATCCTTCTGTAACTCAATACAAAGGGCTCATCTACTCGAGTGGTTAACTTGACTACTCGAGTATTATACTTAGAATATTTCTGAGAGGAAATTCTGTCAACTCGAGAAAGAGAAGAAGTCTACTCGAGTAATGGACTTGACCACTCGAGAACTACATTCAATATCTCAAGTACCATTTCCTTTACTCGAATTCCAGACTATACTTACTCGAGTACAATTGAAGGTTCAACTCGAGTACTTAGAATTCTACTTGAGTGAAACACTTAGAAAAATTCTAGTTCATGAGAATTTTCCTTTCTTCAATGGAATCAACAACATTTCTTCCAACAACAATCCTAGTGGTTGAAAAATTAAGTGTATCCCAATAGAGAGGTTACACATGAGTCAACACCGTGGATCACACAATGAGGGATTACATTGTATGGTCCTGTGTTTGGTGACCCATTGTAGACTGACATTGGTCTACACTTGACAATTAAGTCCTGCAGACAAATAACTCAAATAGTGTATCAAATACAACTTAATTCATCTTAGTTCAAGGGTGACTTCACCAAATCTAGGTTATTGTGGATACAATACCCAACAAAAGGGCACATTGGTTGGATTTTAGTTGGAGTTGACTTTGTGTTGGTGGCAGCGGTCCTACCGTTGGCCAAGTTCGATGTCATCTTGGGGATGGACATGCTTGCAGAGGAGCAAGCTAGTATTGAATGTCTATCAAAGGTGGTGACCCTGAGAAGCAAAGTAAAGGAAGAAGTCAACTTTGAGGGCCTTAGTGGAGTGGTCTGCTTCCTGATTTCAGCCATGCAATTGGTGCGGGCAATTTACCAGGAAGGAGTAGTTTTTGTAGCATTGTTTGAGGTTCAAATTTCCAAGCTATCAATTGGAGAAGTGTCGGTAGTGGAAGAATCCGGGGATGTGTTTCCTGAGGAACTTCCTAGGTCACCTCCTCAATGGGAAATTGATTTCTCGATTGAGTTAGTGGCAGAAGCTAGACCGGTGTCACGTCCTCCTTTTAGGATGGCACCGAAGGAGTTAGCCGAGCTTAAGGTGCAGTTGCAGGAACTGTTGGAGCAGGGGTATATCAGACCCAGCTCATCGCCATGGAGCGCGTTGGTGTTGTTTGTAAAGAAGAAAGATGGTAGTACGTGATTATGCATTGACTACCGTGAACTCAATAAACTAACTGTCAAGAATAAGTAACTGATTCCATGGATAGATGACATGTTCGACCAGTTGGTGGGGTCAGTTGTGTACTCTAAGTTGGACTTGAAGTTAGGGTATTATTAGTTGCATATTCGAGATGAGTACATACCTAAGATAACTTTTGATACGAGGTATGGCCACTTCGAGTTCTCAGTGATGTCGTTTGGGTTGACGAACGTGCCATCGGTATTCATGAACTTGATGAACCAAGTGTCTCAGGAGTACTTAGAGTCATTTGTGGAAGTCTACATCGATGATATATTGGTATACTCCAAATCAGATGCGGAGCATGAGACTCACTTGAGAGTGGTCTTACAGGTGTTGAGACAGAACCAGCTTTATGCAAAGTTCTCGAAGTACGAGTTCTGGTTGGAGAAGGTGGAATTTTTGGGCCATGTGATTAGTGGTGATGGGGTGATAGTGGATCCAATGAAAGTTGAGGCTATCAAAGATTGGCCAGTTCTGAGCACTATGGCGAAAGTCAGGAGTTTCCTTGGACTAGCTGGGCACTATAAAAGATTTGTAGGAAAAGTTTCGCGGATAGCTCTGCCCCACACTACTCTGACTCATAAGGACCAGAAATTCTTGTGGACTCAGGAGTGCGATCAAGCGTTTGATACCTTGAAGGAAAGTTAATGTCGACTCCAATCCTAAGTCTTCCTAAAGGGACTGAATATTTCAGATTTTCAGCGACGTGCCAGGTTGCGGTTTAGGTTGCGTACTAGTGCAACATGACAATGTGATGGCCTTTCTGTCTAGATTATTGAAATATCATGAGAGGAACTACCCCGTCCATGACATGAAGTTGGCGACGGTAATTTTTGCGTTAAAGTTATGAAGGCACTATATGTACGGTGCAAAGGTGGAGATCTTCATGTACCACAAAAGCCTGAAATATCTTCCATATCAAAAAGACTTGAACATGCGGCAGCGCAGGTGGGTCGAGTTCCTTGGGGGCTACTACGTGGCGATTTAGTATACGTCGGGCAAGGCCAACGTGGTGGCTGATGGCTTGAGTAGGAAATATTCTGGACAAGGGAAATGGATTGAAGCACATGATGAGTGGTTGGTGCGGGACTTTGAGTCCCTCGATATCGATTGTGTACCAAGAGGCGAGTCTAGCATGGCTCTGTTTAACTGGATAGAGTTGCAGAATGACTTGTCCGATCGTATCGGGAAGCAACCATTGTGGATGCAGAGTTCCAACCATTTGTGGTGGAAGCTCAAAAAGGTAAGGGTAATACTTGGGAGATGGTTGGTGGGATCTTAAAGAAGGATGGGAGGGTATGTGTACTGCATTTTGGCAAGCTCTGTGAGGAGTTGATGTTTGAGGCCCATTTCATGAAGTACTCCATTCATCCGGGCAGTATAAAAATGTACTTGGATATGTAGAAATCCTTTTGGTGGCCTAGTTTGAAGCGGGATGTGGCTTTGTATGTGAGTCGGTGCCAAACTTGTGCCTTAGTGAAGGGTGAGTGTCAGGAGCTGGGTGGGGTCCTGAAGCCCCTTTCTATCCCTGAGTGGAAATTTGATGACATCTCCATGGATTTTGTACATGGCTTACCTCGGTCGCAGTAGGGTAACGATGCAATTTGGGTGATCGTGGATTGCTTGAACAAAGTGGCTCACTTCATCCCGAATCGGAAGGAGGACAGCGTGGAGAAATTGGTTGAATTGTATGTTCGCAATATTGTGCAGTTGCACAAAATTCCAAAGAGTATTGTTAGTGATCACGATGGACGGTTCATGTCTAAGGACTAGAGGTTGGTACGGAAGAGTCTGGGAACAATGCTCTAGTATGACGTTCTATCCTCAAATCGATGGTCAAACAGAAAGGATAGATCATACAATGAAGGATAAGTTAAGAATGTGTAACCTTGATTTTGGTAAGAGGTGGGAAGATCACCTTTTTATGTTGGAGTTTGCCTACAATAATAGTTTCCAGGAGAGTATCAAGATGGCACAATACAAGGCTTTGTTTGGAAGGCCGTGTCGGACACCGATGTCATGTATAAAAGCAAGAGACACCAAACTTTTGTGAAAAGAGGTGGTGGCCGATGCTTGTGAGTTGGTGCGAACAACTCAGGAGCACATGAGGTTGCTCAGGATCGGTAGGAGAAGTATTTCTATGCGCGTCATAGGAACGTGGAGTTCGCGGTAGGAGACTGGGTGTATCTAAAGATTAAACCGTTCAAAGGTGTTTTATGGATTCGCCGATTTAAGAAGTTGAGTCCTCGGTTTTTGGGGTCGTTCGAGGTTGTGGAATGCATTGGAGAAGCAGCCTACTAGTTGGCTTTGTACACATAGCTAAGTGGATTACACGATGTCTTCCATGTTTCAATCCTAAAGAAAGCCTTGGTGGAGAGAAGTGTTGTAGTTGAGTCGACGGCGGTGCCGGTAGAGGAGGACTTGAGGACAAAAGTCCATCCAGTCAGCATAGAGGACTCAGAAGTTCAACATTTACATAATAAATAGGTTAAGCTCGTGAAAGTGTGTTTGGATAATTGCAGGCAAGATAAATTCTCCCGAGAACGTGAGAAAACAATGCGAGAAGACTTTCTGGATCTTTTTTTGCTTCATGTATGTTTTGTTGTTTGAGTGCATGCTAAATTTGAGGACAAAATTCCTTTAAGAGGGGAGAGTTGTAACACCCCAGTTTTCTAGACTTGAGCATCTGGGCACTACCGCGTGGTGGTATGTTGCTATCGCCCGACAGTAGCCTTTTTTCGTCGAGTTGGAATCGTCGAGTGTTGGGCGTCGAGTAATAGCGTGCGACGTTATCTAGTTGCCGCTATGCGGTAGCCCTGTTCATCGAGTCATGGGCGTCAAGATGAAGGCGTCGAGACGAAATCGTTGAGTAGCTACCGCACGGCGGTATCTCTACCGCTGGTGGTAGTGTTGCATTTTTTTAGATTGACAGGTCATGGAGTTATCCCGACGCGGTAGGTAGCTACCGCCCGACGGTAGTATGCAGGAACAGTTTCGCAATGGTTGAGTTTATGGCGTCTGATAATTCTTGAGATGTAATCCTATGGCCCATGATGCACTGTCCAAGAGGTTTAAGTAGGGATGAAAGGTTATTTTCCCTCACTTTCATCTCATTTTGAGTGGGAGTTAGGGTTTGGGATAGAGGGTTTTGAGGAGGAAGAAGAAGTGCTCTCTCTGCCATTAGTGAAGCTCCGAGGCTCCATTCGTCAATCTGAAGCCAAATCCATGGAGAGGACGTGAAGACACATGTTTTCATTAGTGCAAAGAAAGATCTAGATGTCTAGAAAGAGGAGTCATAATGTAATGACATTGATCCTATCGGTTTTTAGGATGCGTGCATGACATCCGTTTCAACTTATTTTCTTTCAAGCATGTAGGCACCAGATCTCTAAAATGAGATAGGTTTGGGTTGTCATGGTCCAAGAAGAACCACCCAGTCGATTGGGTCTGTCCCCGACATGAAGTTGCACGAGAAATCTGCTCTGTTAGTGTATTACGCATTGTGGGTGAAGCCGTAGTCGCGACCATTAGTGTCACAACCTTCATTTTCTCCGCATTAAAGGATATATCAGAGTAAGGAGAAAACATGCATCATTGTAACACCCCCGATTTTTCGATGATTTTATTTGTTTGGGAACGTCAGATTTATGACGTCGTGGCGTTACTTTTAACGTCGATTTGACGGCGCAATGTCGTTAAGGCAATTTCGGGTCTGTGCGGTCGAGTCGGCCGAATTCTTGTTGTAATGGGTAGAGTTTGAATTTGGAATTTAAGTTAAGTAATTTTGGACTTGCTCGTCAAGTTTCATCGCAATCCGAGCATTTTTGGAGTCTCGGCGCGCGATTGAAGTTTTGGATTGTTTATGTTTGCCGTATACTTCGAAGATTAATAACTCGGGAATGGCTTATCGGATTCTGGTATTGATTTCGCCGTTAGATTTGTAGCATTAGTGTTTGCCTTCGGTGCAAGTTTCGTTTAATTCGGCGCTCGTTCGGGCTTCTGTGCTGAGTCATCTCGAGAAGCTATGGTTCTACTCGATTAGCCCGTTTTAGATTTTACTCGGGCGCCTTTTTGAGGGTCAAAACAGCGTTGTATCAAAATATGGTCAACATGAAATTTGTTTATCTCGACGATATCTACAACTTTCATGTTGAACATGTTTCGAATTGCAGTCGTTTTAAACCCATAATTCCATTTGTTCCGCTATAACTCAAGTGGTGAGCTGCTACTCGAGTATATGCTTCTTCTACTCGAGTAAGTCATGTTTTTACTCGAGTAATGAGCCTCTACTCGAGTATATTGTGTTAATACTCGAGTAGGTATGTTATTACTCGAGTAGGTATGTTACTACTCGAGTAGGTATGCTGTTACTCGAGTAGGTATGCTGCTACTCGAGTAGGTATGCTGCCACTCGAGTAGGTTGTTTCTATCTGTGTTCCGAGGATGTTTTGAGGGTCAAAACGGCATCGTATCGAAAACTGGTCAACATGAAATTTTTTCATCGCGACGAGATCTACAACTTTCATGTTGAGAACGTTTTGATCTGAAGTCATCCTAGACCTCTATATTGGGTTCCCGCAAAACCGCTCGAAATAAACCGTTTTTGACAAAACGTTTTATAAACATGTATATATATATATATATACATATATATATATATATATATATATATATATATATATATATATATATATATATATATATATATATATATATATATCTTGGACTTAGGTTTTAGAACCAAAATTCATCTTCTCCGTTATTTTTCTCCCGAACCAGAGCAGCGAGCGAGAGAGAGAGTTTCTTTTTCGTGAATCTTCCGGTGGCCGCCGACGGTTCTCCGGTCCTCGAAATCTTCAACCGAACTTAGATCCGGAAAGCTCTCGCCGAGAGCTACGCTATCGTGGTAATTTCTTCCCCATTCCTTGAGTTTTTTTTCGTTAGGTTTTTCGTCCCTAATCCCTTTTCCACCATTTTTGTCTAGATCTCAACCTCTCCCGCATCCTTTTGCCCCGATCTACGACGTGGAGTGATTCGGTGGACGTTTCCGGTAAAACTAAGGCAAGTGGTGGTTTCTCTGTTGAATTCTGTGAAGTGAAAGTGGGTGAATGGAAGGCTTGGGAAACCTATCCGCGCGGACTACGCGGACTGGGTTGGCGGACTGCTAGGTCGGCAGGGATGTTGCAGGCGGTTTGCTCTGTGGCGGCCTGGGCGGTCTGTTCGCGCGGACTGCGCGGACAGCAGCGGCGGTCTGACAGGCCAGTGTATGCTCAGCAGGCGGTTTACTCCCAGGAAGTAACCGGGCGGATAGGACTGTTATCCGCGGGGTCCGGCTTGAAGCGGACTGAAGGACTGGAGCTCGACAGACCGGTTTGGCAGTTGCCTTGGTCTTGCTCTAGTGAAGCGGCAAGTGGAAGCCGCGGAGACCGCCGGTCAGCGCGGACAGGAACTGGAGGTCGCCCGGTATGGCGGGCTAGATCCAGTGTCCGCCTGTAAGTGCGGACTGGCCCTTGTGGCCAGCGGACTGGACTTGGTGGGAATTGAACCAAGTCCAGGATGGCTCAGTCCGGGGAGATCGCGCAGTGGAGCGCGGGCTGGTTTCTCAGTCCGCCAAGCGTAGTAGAAGTGCAGTTGCCTTGTTTGCTAGCTTGGGGAAATGCGGACTGGAGAATTGCTTGTGCAGGAGCGTGCGGACTGGAGCCAGAGTCCGCTGAGTCCGGTTGAGCCTTGTGATGAGATTATGGACTCAAGGGAGCGGACTGGAGTTCGCTGTGTACGCGGACTGGATCGGCGTGTCCGCTGAGTCCGGCAATGCCTTGGTGATTAGGCAATGGACTTGGGATATGCGGACGGAAGCCGGGTGTCCGCTGAGTGCGGCAGGTGCCTTGATGGCGAGGCTGCGGGCTCGGGTTTTGCGGGCTGATGCCTTGTCCGCAGAATGGCGGACACGGCTGTTGTGGAGTCCGGCTATTGTCCTGGCTTGGCCTCTTGCGGCAAGGTGGGCTGGATATTGGAGTCCGGCCTTGGAGAAGCTGGGGCGGACTGGCTATCTGCACAGGAGCGGCGAACTGGAATGTGTGTCCGCGGGCTGGCGGACACATTAGTTCTTGCTGCGGGTTGTGGCGGTGATCCTATCGGGAAGGGCGGTGACCATACTCATCGTCGTGCCTATAAATAGGACCCATGTCACATCAGAACTAGAGGGAACCTGGACCGAAGTAAGTGAACAGTTATTGAGCTCGCGTAAGTTGCTGCGGCCTGGACTTTGTGTCCGCGCGGATAGAGTTGACCCGGTTGTGCTGTGCAGGTTGTGCGGATAGCGCTGGAAATCCAGGACTTGGCGTTGATTGCGGTCAGGGACAGTGCGGACTCGGCGGGTAAGCAACAGGCGGTAAACAGCAGGTCGCGGATAGCGACCAGGCGGTCTTCTCTTTGGAGACTTGGTTCGGGGTTCAGGAAGTCGCCTGCTTCAGGAGGACTGTTCCATTCGGTGTCGCAGCTTGTGCGGTCTGGCGGCGTGCAGACTGGCGGTGAAGAGCTAAGCATTGGAGCAAGGGTGAGTCCGCGCGGCTTGGGTTGCGGTCTGGCGACCTGGCGGACTGAGCGGACTCCACAGCAGTAGGTCGGCGGCTTGATTGTTTGAGTCCGCGCGGCTTGTTTTTTGTTCTTGTCTTTGTAACTGTCTCTGCTCTCCTGGTGTTGGTTTTTGGTGAAGCATGTCTCGCCATGTATGTCTCGCCTTGTAAAGAAGTTTGCTCTTGATCAATAAAGAAGCTTGTGCTGCATGTGTTGCTGGTTGTTACTGCTTTGTTGAGATAATCTCTGCTAACTCCACGATCCGGGAAAACTTTCAACATATAAGTGGGCGTATTCTCCTTCGGTTTGTTGAGTTTTCAGCAGGGTATCCAAGGGGGCGTCTGCGGTTTGTTGAATTTTAACATGGTATCAGAGCGAGGTTGTTGGAGTGGTCAAGCAGTGCTCAATGGAAGTAGTTGCTCGTCTGTCGAGGAAACCAGTGGTAGAACCATGGCAGTGGAGGATGCAAGTTGTCTTGGTATTGATCTTCTTACAGAGACGAACTGTGAACGGTGGAAGTCCTGTATGAAGAGCTTTCTTCTTGGCGAGGACCTTTGGGAGGTTGTATGCGGAGCAGCAAGACAAGAGGATACTGCTGGCAATGCTGCGGCGATGAGAGCTTGGAAGGAGGCAAATGCGAAAGCGGAGTCTATTCTCAGGCAGGTGATCTCATCGGAGCTCTTGGACCACATCAGTGGATGTCGGTCAGCTGCGGAGGTTTGGACTTCCCTTGATGGGTTGTTCAGGAAGAAGGTGAAGGTTGCTGCGGATGATGGTCCCTCTACTTCATATCAGGAAGAAAGGAGTGTTTCTCCTAGACGTGATAGGAAGAGGAAGGAAGGACCACGGTGCTATAAATGCAAGCAGCAAGGTCATCTTCGGAAGGAGTGCAAGGTTACCTTGCTCTCGGCGAACGTTGCTCAGGTAGGGAGGAAGGAGAAGAACGTAGTTTGGACTTCAACTAGTTCTGGATCTGATCGGCTGGATGCCAATGATAGTGCAGCTATCTGGCATGAAAGACTGGGGCATGTAGGGATGGACAAGCTGAAAGCAATGGCGGAAAGAAGACTCGTAAGAGGCTTGCCTAGATTGTCATCCTATGACGATGGTCGGGGGTGTGTGGGATGTCAGGAAAGTGGAGCCTATCGCTTCATGGTTGACAAAGCACAATCCAGGAGTAATGCACCATTGGCGGTTGTCCATTGTGCTCTGGTGGGACCGACCATCACGGCCAGTCTTGGAGGCAGCAGGTTCATGCTGATATTGGTTGATGACTATTCTGGGTATACTTGGGTATACTTTATGAAGACGAAGTCCAGCATGGTACACTTGTTTGTGGAGTTCAAGAAGCTTGTCGAAGGCCAGCATGGCCGGAGGATCAAGGTGTTGAGGACAAGTTTCGGTGGTGAGTTTGCCTCAACCGAATTCTCACGCTTTTGCAGGAAGCAAGGGATCCGGATGGAGCTTTCTTGTGGACATACTTCACAACAGGGTAGTGTTGCAGCTCGGATGATCCGTTGGTTAACGGAGACCTGCAAGTGTTGGCTTCGGAGTAAAGGCGTTCCGAAGGCTCTTTGGGCGGAAGGAATGGCCTGTGCTGCTCATGTCATCAACCGGATGCCTCTTAGTCCGATCATAGTAAAGACTCCTTATGAGCTAATGTTCGGAGTGAAGCCCTCAGTGAAGCACCTTCAGGTGTTTGGATCTACCTGCTATATACACTCTCCGGGTGCTCTCAAAACAAAGCTAGTCTTTGTTGGGTATGATGAGCAGAAAAGAAGATGGAGGTGTATGGATCCTGCGACGAAGAAACTCATAGTGTCGAGAGACATTGTCTTTGATGAGTTGACGCCGTATTGGGGTAGCTCTTATGTGGAGCTAGAAATAAGCAGGTCAGATGATGGGCTGAAGGAGGCTGTTGCTAAGGAAGTGGAGTTGCCTGAGTCACCAGGTGCTCCAGGTTGTTCTAGCTCCGGGGCAAAGGCATCAGAGTCGGGAAGAAGGGGGAGCGATGCTACAGGACCTTCTGGCTCGAAGGCAGAGGCTTCCGGTTCAGGAAGCAAGGGGAGCGATGTTCCAGGCAGTTCTTGTTCAAGAGGGGAGTCTTCTGGTTCAGGTAGCAGGGGGAGCGTTGCTCCAAATGCTTTTGGTTCCAGTAAGGAGGCGTCTTGTTCAGGGAGCAAAGGAAGCATTGTTCCGGGTTTGCCCGGGAACGGAGCTAGTTCAAAAGCAGCGGAGGTGGTTAGCCATGATCAGGTTCTTCGGAGATCGAAGAGGATCAGTAAGCCACCAGCTCGATATAGTGAAGGAAACACGGCGGACTTGGTCCCGTGTTTCCTTGTTAGCCCTCAGGTCGAGCAAGGGACTTCTGGCTGTGATGACCCCACTAGAATCAAGGAGGTGATTGACACCAAGTCTGAAGAGGTGACTTCTCTCAGAGGCAACGAGGCTTGGGCTTCTGGGTCCAAGGAAGTTGGTGATACTCCTATGATGAATGAGTGGAGGTTGAAGCTGAAGAAGGCAGAGGGAAGCATGGCTCCTTTTGGGAGATGCTGGAGGGCTCCCTCATGTTCCATGATATGCGGGGCGAGGACTATGTCTTGGACATCTCTTCGTAGATGCTATCGGAAGGACCAGGTGCAAGGTTACGGGAGCTGCTGGAGTTATTCACCACTTCTCACTTCAAGGGGGAGTGTTGAATTCTGTGAAGTGAAAGTGGGTGAATGGAAGGCTTGGGAAACCTATCCGCGCGGACTACGCGGACTGGGTTGGCGGACTGCTAGGTCGGCAGGGATGTTGCAGGCGGTTTTCTCTGTGGCGGCCTGGGCGGTCAGTTCGCGCGGACTGCGCGGACAGCAGCGGCGGTCTGACAGGCCAGTGTATGCTCAGCAGGCGGTTTACTCCCAGGAAGTAACCGGGCGGATAGGACTGTTATCCGCGGGGTCCGGCTTGAAGCGGACTGAAGGACTGGAGCTCGACAGACCGGTTTGGCAGTTGCCTTGGTCTTGCTCTAGTGAAGCGGCAAGTGGAAGCCGCGGAGACCGCCGGTCAGCGCGGACAGGAACTGGAGGTCGCCCGGTATGGCGGGCTAGATCCAGTGTCCGCCTGTAAGTGCGGACTGGCCCTTGTGGCCAGCGGACTGGACTTGGTGGGAATTGAACCAAGTCCAGGATGGCTCAGTCCGGGGAGATCGCGCAGTGGAGCGCGGGCTGGTTTCTCAGTCCGCCAAGCGTAGTAGAAGTGCAGTTGCCTTGTTTGCTAGCTTGGGGAAATGCGGACTGGAGAATTGCTTGTGCAGGAGCGTGCGGACTGGAGCCAGAGTCCGCTGAGTCCGGTTGAGCCTTGTGATGAGGTTATGGACTCAGGGAAGCGGACTGGAGTTCGCTGTGTACGCGGACAGGATCGGCGTGTCCGCTGAGTCCGGCAATGCCTTGGTGATTAGGCAATGGACTTGGGATATGCGGACGGAAGCCGGGTGTCCGCTGAGTGCGGCAGGTGCCTTGATGGCGAGGCTGCGGGCTCGGGTTTTGCAGGCTGATGCCTTGTCCGCAGAATGGCGGACACGGCTGTTGTGGAGTCCGGTTGTTGTCCTGGCTTGGCCTCTGGCGGCAAGGCGGGCTGGATATTGGAGTCTGGCCTTGGAGAAGCTGGGGCGGACTGGCTATCTGCACAGGAGCGGCGAACTGGAATGTGTGTCCGCGGGCTGGCGGACACATTAGTTCTTGCTGCGGGTTGTGGCGGTGATCCTATCGGGAAGGGCGGTGACCATACTCATCGTCGTGCCTATAAATAGGACCCATGTCACATCAGAACTAGAGGGAACCTGGACCGAAGTAAGTGAACAGTTATTGAGCTCGCGTAAGTTGCTGCGGCCTGGACTTTGTGTCCGCGCGGATAGAGTTGACCCGGTTGTGCTGTGCAGGTTGTGCGGATAGCGCTGGAAAGCCAGGACTTGGCACTGATTGCGGTCAGGGACAGTGCGGACTCGGCGGGTAAGCAACAGGCGGTAAACAGCAGGTCGCGGATAGCGACCAGGCGGTCTTCTCTTTGGCGACTTGGTTCGGGGTTCAGGAAGTCGCCTGCTTCAGGCGGACTGTTCCATTCGGTGTCGCAGCTTGTGCGGTCTGGCGGCGTGCAGACCGGCGGTGAAGAGCTAAGCATTGGAGCAAGGGTGAGTCCGCGCGGCTTGGGTTGCGGTCTGGCGACCTGGCGGACTGAGCGGACTCCACAGCAGTAGGTCGGCGGCTTGATTGTTTGAGTCCGCGCGGCTTGTTTTTTGTTCTTGTCTTTGTAACTGTCTCTGCTCTCCCGGTGTTGGTTTTTGGTGAAGCATGTCTCGCCATGTATGTCTCGCCTTGTAAAGAAGTTTGCTCTTGATCAATAAAGAAGCTTGTGCTGCATGTGTTGCTGGTTGTTACTGCTTTGTTGAGATAATCTCTGCTAACTCCACGATCCGGGAAAACTTTCAACATATAAGTGGGCGTATTCTCCTTCGGTTTGTTGAGTTTTCAGCAGGGTATCCAAGGGGGCGTCTGCGGTTTGTTGAATTTTAACATTCTCCTCATTTCTCCTTGTCCGATTCGATGGTAATGACTATGTTTTCATGTTCCCTAAAATTTTCTACGCTTATTCTTCCAAATTTTTGCTATGATTAACAGCTTTGTTGATCACATGTTGTTATGATGTTTTGCCATGCTAACTCGATCTTGTCTATTTATGTTTAATCGTTCTTGAAGTGTCTTACCGATGGCTTAAATGCCTTAGCTCTCGTTATCAAACGTATTAGAGTTTAATTATGATTGTAAATCGTTCCTAAGGGTTGATCAACCATGTCCGGAATCTAGT
This sequence comes from Platanthera guangdongensis, assembly GCA_039583875.1. Lineage (NCBI taxonomy): Eukaryota > Viridiplantae > Streptophyta > Magnoliopsida > Asparagales > Orchidaceae > Platanthera > Platanthera guangdongensis. The sequence goes on along the minus strand of CM077163.1, from coordinate 73,519,451 downwards.
AATGTCAAGTAGAGTTTGTCGAGCCAAATCCCGAGATATTTGTGTTATGTTTTTTTGGGTTTCTTGAATGCGGGAGTTAGTGGACGATTCCACCTTCGCGGTATTTATTACCTTCATTAGTGTCATGTGGAAGTCTACTTGGTTTTTGGATGCCTGCGGTGTATGGTGGAGATCATGAGACTCCCTCGCAGTTAGATGGATAATATATCCGTTTGTTTTGAGTGGTGTGTCCAAGAGTGACCACTACGCCTATGTTTTTCGGTGGTGTGTCCAAGAGTGACCACTTCGCCGTGTTTTTGGGGTAGAGTCAATCACAGGTGCCTAATGAAGGTTTTGTACTTTCTTTCTGGAGAGATATTTTTATAGTCACCTTATAGCCATGTGCGTCTGGTGCACCCTTGTTGAACGTGACAAGTCACGTTAGAGTTCTTTTCCTGTTGATGCCCAGTTTTCTTTTATACATTACTTCAGTACTTTTGGTCTTGGGTTGGTACCCCGGTTGACCCCTTTGATTATTTTGGTTTATTACTTTTCCTAACACCATTTGTACCTTCTTGCTGAGGTGTTCTGGTTTTGGAATGCCTCAGGTTCAGAGCAGTAGCAGTTAGCAGTGCTGGTGTTGGATTTCTGGCGGCAGTGTTGGCCGTGGTTGTTGCCTCGTCTTAGCGAGGTAGTTTGTTGTTAGTTTAGTTTTACTAGTTCAGACATACTTTTGTACGTGGGTTCGTGTCAGCTTGTTGGCGCCCACTGATTGTTAGTTGTTGATACTTGCTAGCTGCTCATTTATTTAAAAGTGGATGTTTTACTTGCTCTCTGTGAGGATTTATGCTAGGAATGCATGTTAGGTATTTTAAACTATAAAACTTACTACTACTACTTCATGCATTGCATAATTTGAAACTCTAACTTGTTATTTTTGGCGACCGTAAAAGCTATGTTCCCTACTATAATAAATTTAGAGTCTTGCATAGCATGAGTTATCCATTAGGGACGTTTTTACTCATGTAGGATGTTTGAGTTAATCTAATCAAGTATTTTTCCGCAGCGTATAATATATTTTGATTCGTGGAGTAGATGAGCCACTAAGCCGAGGGATACGACTAACTTCTGCACTTAACTGATTTTCCTTAAAATAACTTAAAAGGAACCTTTCTTCATTGTCGGTTGGTGTCTGCCTGAGCGTCCGCAGTTATCCCCTGCTGACGTGGCATCATGACGCGCATTTTCCCTTACTCTGATAAACTCTATTGGCTGTGAAAATGCGGGTTGTGACAGTTGGTATCAAAGCCAGGTTGCTTGATAATTTGTCGGGCAACCTTTCCTTGTTGTTAATAGGTGTTTAGCATCATATCATACACACACCGATATATCATCAGCACGTCTTGGCCGAAGCACGAACACTACACTCATAGCATAACATGAAGTATACGGGACATATTATGTAGTATGGGATGCATAATATGTGTCTGTATATGGATCCACCATAGGGGCAACATGTGAGGGTTATGTAGTATGGGATACATAACCTCACCACATGAATGCGACTAGCACGTTTCTTTTTCGTTGCATGAGAATGTAATGTAGTATGGGATGCATAACATTTTCATGTGTACGCCGCTCATAACATGCATTAGGGCCTTTTTAGAATGCATAGCACAATCATGCATAGCATAACATTGCATAAGCACAACGTGCCAAGCTAAAGATTCCGGGATGACATATGTACACACATGGGTTTAAATCAGAAAACAAATATAAATACATGCATTCATGTCATAGGCACAAGTGTCAATAGGATGAGAGGATATCATCCTAAGTAGGACATAGCATCATTATAAAATCCCAGAGCAAGTTGCAGCATAAGCGGGTGTCTTTTAAGTATGGTTCTGAACTAGTTGTGTGGCTTTATCGTAAGCTAGGATTTTGATGAGTTGTTCGTTTGCTTTTTAGAATGCCGCCAAAGCGTCCTGCGACGAGGTCGACTCCCCAGTCGGAGGGTGAGTCATCAGGTGCGCAAAGTGACGCGATTATCGAGAGTCTGTGTTAGAGCAATGAGGCTCTGTCAAGGCAGTTGGCTGCGATGCAATCGCAAATTTAGTCTTTGTTGTCTGCCGCTCCCGAGCAGCAACCTTCAGCACAAGAGCCTGCCTCGGGCCAAGTCGTGCATGATACCCCTGCTCCTCTGGTTCCCCCGATGGCGATACCACCAGAAATGAATTTCATATCGCACTTCCAGCGGTTGGGGCCTCCCACCTTCGACGGGAGTACTGACTTTGTGGTTATAGATGACTGGATCATCTCCATCGAGGAGATGTTTTCGTATTCTGGAATTCTAGAAGCCCGGAAGGTGATGATTGCAGCCTATCAGTTAAAAGGTCTGGCGAAGAGTTGGTGGATTCGGGAAAGAGAGAGCCTGAAGGAAGGCTGTACTTGGGAATCTTTTTAGAAGATGTTGCTGAAAACGTTTCTGCTCTCGGTCGAGCAAGACCGCCTGATGAATAACTTCCTGCATCTAAAGCAGAGACAGCTCACCGTTAGCGAGTACGAGATTGAGTTTAGCAAACTGAGTAGGTTTGCTCCGGATTTGGTAGTATCTAAAGAGGGTACAGTGAAACGTTTCTTGGGAGGACTACGAAGCGATGTCCAGCAGTTGGCATGCGCTTACCAAGCTGAAAGTTATGCTGAAGAAGTGGAAGCTGCTTTAAAAGTGGAGGCGATTGAAAACTCCAAGAATCGCGGTGCTGCGGCAAGGAAGGAGAAAAGAAATGGTGTTGAGGATGGTAGCTCCAGGGCATTTGGCCCTTCTTCGAAGAAGAAAAGTAAGGATGTGTGTAGCTTCTGTGGTCGACCTGGCCACCCCTACGAAAGGTGCTTCAAGAGTACTGTAACCCTGAAGCAGCAGGTGCATGCCATCCAAGGTGCACCCAAGGGAGAGCTTGTGTGCTCGTTCTGTGCAAGTAAGGGTCATGATGTGACTCGTTGCTGGATGAAAGAAAGGGTTTGCTTCCAGTGTGGGCAGAAGGGACACCAGAAGTCTTCGTGCCCCCAGTCTCAGCCCCCACTGCAGCCTGCCCCACTTCGAGCTCGGCCGCCGCCACCAAGCCTGGATAAAGGAAAGGGAAAGCTGAACGTGATGACCAGTGAGGAAGCCCAAACCTCTACGCAAGTGATATCAGGTTAGCCTCAGTTTAATCTATCCTTATTAATTATCCTTGTTGCCCTAGTTATTGTTCGTTTAGTTACGTATGTTACAGTTTTAAGGGAGTTTAAGGCGCGGAATAGGTGGGCTCGCGTCTTTTTCGACTCGGGTGCCACCCATTCCATTGTGGCCCGGAGATTTGTCGATAAGCACCATCTGAGTGTGGACCAATTAGGAGGCTCCTTCAATGTCAAGCTCCCTTTCGGTGATTCGGTGATATCTAACCAAGGAGTTCTGAGATGCCCTATCTGTCTTAGCAATTTTCTGGCTTATGCGGATCTGATGGTTTTGGATCTGTCTGATTTTGACGTAATTCTGGGCATGGACTGGTTGTCCAAGTATGATGCGGTCATCTAGTGCAAGGCAAAGTGATTGGATTTCAGAATGGACGACGGACAACCTATGAGCGTCTATGGATTTCAGGACAGAGTTTCTCCTGTCATTTCTGCGGTATGTGCTTATCGTGTTATAGGGTCTGGATGCGAGGCATTTTTGGTCTCTATTTCTACTCTGGAAACAGCTTTTGTTACGCCACGTCTTGAGGATGTCTCGGTGGTGCGAGAGTTTCCAGATGTCTTTCCTGATAGTCTTCCAGGACTTCCTCCTGAAAGGGAGATAGAGTTTGTGATAGACCTCGAACCAGGCACTCATCCCATTACTAAAGCACCGTACTGTATGGCTCCACGTGAGTTGGACGAGTTGCGTACTCAGCTCGATGATTTGCTGAGGTGTGGTTTTATTAGGCCAAGTAATTCTCCATGGGGTGCTCCTGTTTTGTTCGTCAAGAAGAAAGATGGATCGATGAGACTTTGCATCGATTATAGGGAATTGAACAAGGTAACAATTAAGAATAGATATCCCCTGCCAAGGATTGATGATTTATTTGACCAATTGCATGGTAGCTAGGTATTTTCAAAGATCGATCTTCGCTCAGGCTACCACCAGTTAAGGATTCGAGAGGCAGATATTCCTCAAACCGCTTTTCGTTCACGACATGGACATTATGAGTTTCTGGTGATGTCTTTTGGTTTAACCAATGCACCTTCTGCCTTCATGGATTTGATGAATCGGGTGTTCAAGGATTTCTTGGACCGATTTGTTATTGTGTTCATAGATGATGTCTTGGTGTACTCTCGCAATGTTGAGGAGCATACTCAGCATTTGCGTTTGGTTTTGTCGACCCTGAGGGAGCATAAGTTATATGCGAAGTTGAGCAAGTGTGAGTTTTGGTTACCTCAGGTGTCCTTTCTGGGTCATGTGGAAAACAAGGACGGTATTTCTGTGGACCCGACTAAGATTTCTACGGTAATGGAATGGGAGATACCTCCTACGCCGAAGGAGATTAGGAGTTTCTTAGGCCTAGCTGGATATTACAAAAGATTCGTGGAAGGATTTTCGGTGTTGTCTGCTCCTCTAACTAGACTTACTCAGAAGAATACTGCTTTCATTTGGAGTGATAAATGTAAAGAGGCTTTCCAAGAGCTGAAGAGGAGATTATGTACTGCTCCGATTTTAACCTTACCTACTGAGGGAGTTGAGTATGCTGTGTATGTCGATGCGTCACATATCGGACTGGTTGCGTTTTAATGCAAGATGGTAAGGTGATTGCGTATGGATCAAGACAACTAAAGATCCACGAGAGAAACTATCCGACGCACGATTTGGAGTTTGCTGCTGTAATTTATGCACTGAAGCTTTGGAGACACTTATTATATGGCGCGATGTGCAAGATCTATACTGACCATAAGAGTTTGAAGTACGTCTTCACTCAGAAGGAGCTAAATCTGCGCCAGCGTCGGTGGTTAGAATATGTAGCAGATTATGAAGTGGAAATTCTTTATCATCCAGGAAAGGCTAATGTAGTAGCCGATGCCTTGAGTTGAAAGACCGCTAAGATTTTTAATCTGTCGGTGCAGTCCTTGATTGAAGAATTTTTGTTGATGGATATTGAGGTTGGGAGTAGTACTGTGCCTGCTAGTCTAGAAGCAGAAGAACCCTCTTGGATTTCCCTTACTCGAGCACATCAGAAGGATGATCCGGACTTGTTACATCTCCGGAATAGAACGGTGAAGGGAGAGCTACCTGATTTCTCTGTGGATGAGTTGGACACCCTGAAGTATCAGGGTAGATTTTGCGTCCCCGCCTTTGACGATATTCGAGCTAAGATCTGTGCTGAAGCTCATGGTTCCAATGTAGCCTACCACCCTGGCTATACAAAGATGTATAAAGATCTGGAGCAAATTGTTTGGTAGTCAGGGATGAAGAACGACATCGCAAAGTTTGTATCGGAATGTTTTACATGTCAGCGTGTTAAGGCTGATCATAAAAGGCCTGGTGGTAAGTTGACACCGCTTGATATTCCAAGTTGGAAGTGGGAAAGTATTTCAATGGATTTTATCACCGGTCTGCCAAAGTCTCCCCGTGGGCATGACTCCGTTTGGGTGATAGTCGACAGATTGACAAAGTGTGCTCACTTTGTTCCATTTCAGATTGGGTACTCGATGAAGAAGATAGCTGAGTTATATCTTGAGGAGGTCATCAGATTACATGGTGTGCCTTTTAGCATCGTATCAGATCGGGAATCTAGATTTACGTCTCGCTTTTGGAAGAGTTTACAGGAGGGGTTGGGTACCGATTTAAAGTATTCCACCACCTATCATTCTCAGACTAATGGTCAGACGGAAAGAGTAAATCAAATCGTAGAAGATATGATCAGGTGTTATATTTTGGATCATGGTGGTGCTTGGGATGAGCGTCTCAGACTCATGGAGTTTGCTTACAATAACAGTTATCAAGAGAGTCTGCAGATGGCTCCGTTTGAGGCCTTGTATGGGAAGCGTTGTAGAACCCCACTATTTTGGGCCGAAGTTGGTGAGTGGCCGTTGTTAGGTCCGGAAGCTCTTGAAGAGATGAATTGTGCTGTGACTCATATTCGAGAAAAGCTTTGTGTGGCTCAAGAATGCTATGAGAAATATGCTAATCTTCGAAGGGTCGATCTGGAGTTTGCGGTTGGAGACTTGGTGTTTCTGAAGGTTTCTCCAATGTTCGGTGTTAAAAGATTTGGTACGAACCACAAGTTAGACCCCCGGTATGTGGGACCTTTCCAGATTCTTGAGCGCATCGGAGTGTCGGATTCTAGGTTGGAATTTCCTGCAACCTTCCCTGGTGTCCATGATGTATTCCATGTGAGCCAGTTGCGGAAATGTGTTCGTAATGATCGTCAAGTCCTCGACTCGATACCCCAGATTCATCCCAACCTTACTTATGTGGAAGAACCTGTTCATGTTCTGGATTTTCAAGAGCGGGTGTTGCGGAGAAAGACCATCCCTATGGTCAAGATTCTTTTGAGAAATCAAGACGTCGAGAGCGCGACGTGGGAATTGGAATCAGTGATGAGGGGATCTCACCCGCACCTCTTCTCTTAGTTTCAGGTATGTCGTTATGTTTTCAGTTATGTTTGATTTTATCGTTTTGATTGGTTTTGGAGTTGTGTTAAGATTCAGGACGAAACTTATTTTTAGGGGGAGTGACTGTAACGCCCCTGATTTTTCGATGATTTTATTTGTTTGGGAACGTCAGATTTATGATGTCGTGGCCTTACTTTTAACGTCGATTTGACGACGCAATGTCGTTAAGGCAATTTCACGTCCGTGCGGTCGAGTAGGCCGAATTCTTGTTGTAATGGGAAGATTTTTGAATTTGGAATTTAAGTTAATTAATTTTGGACTTGCTCGTCAAGTTTCATCGCAATCCGAGCATTTTTGGAGTCTCGGCGCGCGATTGAAGTTTTGGATTGTTTATGTTTGTCGTATACTTCGAAGATTAATATCTCGGGAATGGCTCGTCGGATTCTAGTCTTGATTTCGCCATTAGATTTGTAGCATTAGTGTTTGCCTTCGGTGCAAGTTTCGTTTAATTCGGCGCTCGTTCGGGCTTCCGTGCTGAGTCATATCGAGAAGCTATTGTTCTACTCGATTAGCCCGTTTTAGATTATACTCGGGCGTCTTTTTGAGGGTCAAAACGGCATTGTATCAAAATATGGTCAACATGAAATTTGTTCATCTCGACGATATCTACAATTTCATTGACCACATTTCGAATTGAAGTCGTTTTAAACCCATAATTCCATTTTTTCCACTATAACTCGAGTGGTGAGCTGCCACTCGAGTATATGCTGCTTCTACTCGAGTAAGTCATGTTTTACTCGAGTAATGGGCCTCTACTCGAGTATATTGTGTTACTACTCGAGTAGGTATGTTATTACTCGAGTAGGTATGTTACTACTCCAGTAGGTATGCTGTTACTCGAGTAGGTATGCTGCTACTCGAGTAGGTATGCTGCCACTCGAGTAGGCTGTTTCTGTCTGTGTTCAGAGGCCGTTTTGAGGGTCAATCCTGCATTGTATCGAAAACTGTTCAACATGAAATTTGTTCGTCTCGACGAGACCTACAACTTTCATGTTGATAACCTTTTGATTTGAAGTCATCCTAGACCTCTATATTGGGTTCCCGCAAAACTGCTCGAAATATATATATTCTTGGACTTAGGTTTTAGAACCAAAATTCATATTCTCCGTTATTTTTCTCCCGAACTAGAGCAGCGAGCGAGAGAGAGAGTTTCTTTTTCGTGAATCTTCCGGTGGCTGCCGACGGTTCTCCGGTGCTCGAAATCTTCAACCGAACTTAGATCCGGAAAGCTCTCGCCGAGAGCTACGGTATCGTGGTAATTTCTTCCCCATTCCTTGAGTTTTTTTTCGTTAGGGATTTTCGGCCCTAATCCCTTTTCCACCATTTTTGTCTAGATCTCAACCTCTCCCGCATCCTTTTGCCCCGATATACGACGTGGAGTGATTCGGTGGACTTTTCCGGTAAAACCAAGGCAAGTGGTGGTTTCTCCTCATTTCTCCTTGTCCAATTCGATGGTAACGGCTATGTTTTCATGTTCCCTAAAATTTTCTATGCTTATTCTTCCAAATTATTGCTATGATTAACCGCTTTGTTGATCACATGTTGTTATGATGTTTTTCCATGCTAACTCGATCTTGTCTATTTATGTTTAATCGTTCTTGAAGTGTCTTACCGATGGCTTAAATGCCTTAGCTCTCGTTATCAAACGTATTAGAGTTTAATTAGTATTGTAAATCGTTCCTAAGGGTTGATCAACCATGTCCGGAATCTAGTAATGTCAAGTAGTGTTTGTCGAGCCAAATCCCGAGATATTTGTGTTATGTTTTTTTTGGGTTTCTTGAATGCGGGAGTTAGTGGACGATTCCACCTCCGCGGTATTTATTACCTTCATTAGTGCCCTGTGGAAGTCTACCTGGTTTTTGGATGCCTGCGGTGTATGGTGGAGAGCATGAGACTCCCTCGCAGTTAGATGGATAATACATCTGTTTGTTTTGAGTGGTCTGTCCAAGAGTGACCACTGCGCCTGTGTTTTTCGATGGTGTGTCCAAGTGTGACCACTTCGCCGTGTTTTTGGGGTAGAGTCAACCACAGGTGCCTAATGAAGGTTTTATACTTTCTTTTTGGAGAGATATTTTTGTAGTCACCTTATAGCCATGTGCGTCTGGTGCACCCTTGTGGAACGTGACAAGTCACGTTAGAGTTCTTTTACTATTGATGCCCAGTTTTCTTTTGTACATTACTTCAGTACTTTTTGTCTTGGGTTGGTACCCCGGTTGACCCCTTTGATTATTTTGGTTTATTACTTTTCCTGCCACCATTTGTACCTTCTTGCTAAGGTGTTCTGTTTTTGGAATGCCTCAGGTTCAGAGCAATAGCAGTTAGCAGTGCTGGTGTTGGATTTCTGGCGGCAGTGTTGGCCGTGGTTGTTGCCTCGTCTTAGCGAGGTAGTTTGTTGTTGGTTTAGTTTTACTAGTTCAGACATATTTTTCTACGTGGGTTCGTGTCAGCTTGTTGGCGCCCACTGATGGTTAGTTGTTGATACTTGCTAGCTGCTCATTTATTTAAAAGTGGATGTTTTACTTGCTCTCAGGGAGGATTTATGCTAGGAATGCATGTTAGGTATTTTAAACTATAAAACCTACTAGTACTACTTCATGCATTGCATAATTTAAAACTCTAACTTGTTATTTTTGGCGACCGTAAAAGTTATCTTCCCTACTATAATAAATTTAGAGTCATGCATAGCACGAGTTGTCCTTTAGGGATATTTTTACTCATGTAGGATGTTTGAGTTAATCTAATTAAGTATTTTTTCTGTAGTGTAAAATATATTTTGATTCGTGGACTAGATGATCCACTAAGCCGAGGGATATTGCTAACTTCTGCACTTAACTGATTTTCCTTAAAATAACTTAAAAGGAACCTTTCTTCATTGTCGGTGGTGTCTGCATGAGCGTCCACAGTTATCCCCTGCTGATGTGGCATCATGACGTGCATTTTCCCTTACTCTGATAAACTTTATTGGCTGTAAAAATGCGGGTTGTGACAATTATGATCCCACGTCAGCAGGGGATAACTGCAGACGTTCATGCGAGACCACAATTAAACACCTTTTAGAAAGATTTATAAGTTATTTAAGGGAAATCCAGTTTTAAGTTAAGCAGTTAGCCGTATCCCTCGACTTAGTGGATCAACTAGTCTACAAGTAAAAATATAGTTATACGCTGCGGAAAAAATACATTGATTAAGTTGATTTTAACATCCTGCATGAGGATAAACATCCCTAAATGACAACTCATGCTTTGCAAGACTCTAGATTTATAATAAGTATTGGAAATGTCTTTGCGTTAAGTAGAAAATAGTGTTTTAGTTTTGAAAGAGATGACAAGTATGATATATTAGTAATAATGTTTTTATAAGTTAAAATATCTATCGTGAAAACTAGCATAAAGCCTTCCCAGAGAGCAAGTATAATCAGCCACAGAAAATAGGCATAATCAGCAGTTTAGCAAAGTAATTAACATTTCAAAAGAAAACCACAAGTGGGCATCAACAACCTGATACTGTTGAAATATGTGAAGCGAAAGTGGGTGAATGGAGCACTTGGACCTATCCGCGTGGACTACGCGGATAAGGTTGGCGGACTGCTAAGTCGGCAGGGATGTTGCAGATGGTTTGCTATGTAGCAGCCTGGGCGGTCTATTCGCGCGGACTACGCAGACAGCAGTGGCGGTTAGCCAGGTCGGCTTGTGCTCAGCAGGCAGCTGGATCCGAGGAAGTAACTGGGTGGATAGAAACTCTAGCCGCGGAGTCCGACATGAAGTGGACTGAAGAACTGGAGCTCAGCAGACCGGTTTGGCAGTTGTCTTGGTCTTGCTCTGGTGCAGCGGCAAGTGGAAGCCGCGGAGACCGCCAGTTAGTGCAGACTGTTATTGGAGTTTGCCGGGACAGGCGGACTTGATCCAGTGTCTGCCAGTAAGTGCGGACTAGCCCTTGTGGCCAGTGGTGTGGACTTGGTTGGGTCTGAACCAAGTCCATGTTTGGCTCAGTCCGGGGAGATTGCACAGTGGAGTGCGGACTGCTTCTCAGTTCGCCAATCTCGGCATAAGTGCATGTGCCTTGGTTGCAAGTTTGGGGATGAGCGGACTGGCGGTTTTGACTACAACTGTGGGCAAACTGTTTCTAGGTGTCCGCTGAGTCCGACAGCTGCCTTGCTGGCATGGCTATGGACTTGGAATATGCGGACTAGAGGTCTGCAATTTATGCAGACTGGAATGTCCGCAGGGATATACAGGCTAGAGCTGTCCGCAGTATGGGCGGAATGAAGCCAGGTGTTCGCTGAGTCTGGTAGGTAACTTTGTGGTAGCCGTGGGCTCGGGATGTGCGGACTGAAGCCGGGTGTCCGCTGAGTCCGCCAGGTGTCTTGGTGGTGAGGCTGCGGGTTCGGGATATGTGGGCTGGTAATGTGTCCGCGGATTGGCGGACTGTTACTGCGGAGTCCGGCTGTCGCTGTCCTGGCTTGGCCCTTGGCAACAAGGCGGACTGGTGTTGCAGTACGGCCTTGGTGATGTCTTGGTAGTTTGGCCTTTGGCGACAAGGCGGACTGGTGATTGGAGTCCGGCCTTGGAGAAGCTAGGCGGGCTGGATATCTTGCACAGGTGCGGCGGACTGGTATGTATCTGCGGACAGTGAAGAAGTCTTGCTGCAAGATGTGGCATTAATCCTATCGGCTATGGCAGTGATGACACTTATCATCGTGCCTATAAATAGGACCCCTGTCAAATTAGTAATAGTTACCTCCATGCGTAAGTGAACAGTATCTTGAGCTCGCAACAGTTGCTGCGGACTGAACCTTTTTGTCCGCACGGTTGGATTGAGTTGACCGGGTTATGTTGTGCAGGTTGTGCGGATAGCACTGGAAAGCCAGGATTTGGCTCTGATTGCGGTCATGGAGAGTGCGGACTGTGCGGTTAAGCAACAGGCGGAAAACAGCAGGTCGGGACAGCGACCAGACGTTCTTCTCTTGGGCAACTTGGTTCAGGGTTCAAGAAGTCGCCTGCCTCAGCGGACTGTTCTATTCAGCATCGCAGCTTGTGCGTTCTGGTGGCTAGGCGAACTTGCGGTCAGGTGGCTTGAAGATCGGCGGATAGAGCTAGCATTGGAATAAGGTGTAGTCCGCACGGCTTGGGTTGCGGTCTGGCGACCTGGCGGACTGAGCGAACTCCATAGTATTAGACCGATGGCTTGTAGTTGAGTCTACGCGGCTTGTTTCTCTTGTCTTGTTTTTGTAGTCTCTGTTTTCCCTTGGGTGTTGTTTGGTGAAGCATGTCTCGCCATGTATGTCTCGCTGTGTAAAGAAGATTGTTGTAAATCAATAAGAGTCTTGTGCTGCATGTGTTGCTGGTTGATTGACTTCTGTTGAGATATCCCTTACGCACTCCAGGTTCCAGGGAATTTTCGCGTGATCAAGGTGTGAACTGGATAGTTCTGAGAATATTAATTTGGCTTTAGGTTATCTTGCTGACCACTTGGAGAGAATTCAACGTGGTAGTAGTGCCGGGTTGTTGAATTTTAACATGGTATCAGGGCCAGGTTCAGTTGCTTGAGCAGTGAACTTGGTCTCGTAGCTGGATTGGAGTGGATAAGTAGCGATCAACTGAAGTGGTTGTTGCTCCTTGAAGAGGGAACCAGTGGTAAAACCATGGCAATGGATGATGCAAGTTGTCTTGGATTTGATCTCCTTATAGAGACGAACTTTGATAGGTGGAAGTCTTATATGGAGAGCTTTCTTCTTGGCGAGGACCTTTGGGAGGTTGTATGTGGAGCAGAAAGATAAGAGGCTACTACTGGCAATGCTGAAGAGATGAGAGCTTGGAAGGAGACAAATGCGAAAGCGTAGTCTATTCTCAAGCAGGTGATCTCATCGGAGCTCTTGAACCACATCATTAGATGTCGGTCAGCTGCGGAGGTTTGGACTTCCCTTGATGTGTTCTTCAGGAAGGAGGTGAAGGTTGCTGTAGAGGATGGTCCTTCTACTTCATATCAGCAAGAGAGGAGTGGTTGTCCTAGGCGTGATGGGAAGAGGAAGGAAGTACCAAGGTGGTATAAATGCAAGCAGCATGGTCATCTCAGGAAAGAGTGCAAGAATACCTTGTTCTCGGTGAACATAGCTCATGTTGATGGCAAGGATAAGAACTTTGTTGGGTCTTCAAAAAGTTCTGGTGCTGATCGGATGAAGGCCTGTGATAGTGCAGCTATCTAGCATGAAAGACTGGGGAATGTAGGGATGGCCAAGCTGAAAGCAATGGCAGTAAGAAGACTCGTAAGAGGATTTCCTAGATTGTCACCCTATGACGAGGGTCAGGGATGTGCAGGATGTCAGCAAAGTGAAGCTTATAGCTTTATGGTTGATAAGGCACAATCGAGATGTAAAGCACCTTTGGCGGTTGTCCATTGTGCTCTGGTTGGACCGACCGTCACCGCCAGTCTTGGAGGCAGCAAGTTCATGCTAATATTGGTTGATGACTATTCAAGGTATACTTGAGTATACTTCATGAAGAAGAAGTCCCCAACATGATGCGCTGTTTGTGGAGTTCAAGAGGCTTGTGGAAGGCCAGCTTGACTTGAGGATCAAGAAGTTTGAGGACAAGAATCGGTGGTGAGTTTGGCCAACCGAGTTCTCAAACTTTTGCAGGAAGAAGGGATCCGGAAGGAGCTTTCTTGTGGATATACTTCACAGC